>JASANF010005790.1:0-49733 GCA_030248245.1 Trissonchulus sp. WLG1_4
TTAATGATAAATTGATGAAATTTTACAGAAAAAATGTAAACTTTGTGTTGATAGCAGAACGTTAAATTGATAAAAATTTGTTGAAAAAATGATGATAAAAAGATTGAAAATTTGTTGAACGTTGCACTCAGATTTCGTTTTTTAGTTGAAAATTGGTTGAAAAGTCTTGGATATGTTATTGAAATCTTGCTGAAATAGGTTCAGATTTTTGTATAAATTTTGTTGATATTTTGTTGAAAAAATTTCGATATTTTACTGAAATGCTGCAGATCTTTTGTTGAATTTTGAGTGATAATTAGTAGAAATTACAGTGAAATATTGCTAAATTTTTCTTGTTATTTTGAGTATAAATTATTGTTATTTTTTCATCTAATTGGGCTAATTAAATGAATAAAGCTGAACTTTAAAACCGAAATTGCTCGTCAGCGTGAGCTTGGCTAGCCTGTGAGCATTAGGGAGGTTTTGAACTAGGATTTGAGGCATTAGGGGGAAATATTAGATATTATATTAGATAGATATTTTTTTGGGGAAAATGTTTAATAGACATCTGCTGCGCAAAAAAGTATACAAGTTTGAATTTTCAATTCATTTTAAGTAAGTTCATTTCGCCTATTTTATAATTGAAAAATCAACATTTTTTGGCCAGAATAAGCAACATACATGTACATATATGTACCAAATAAAGCTGAATAAAATATATTATGATGTGTTAATATATGCTCATAAAATTTCTGACTGATATAATGAGCGAGCTGGTCTTATTTTGCCAGAATTAGCCCCAATATGACGAAAAATTTTTGAATTTTTTGGAATTTGAATTTTTTGGAAAAGCTGAAAATTAACATTTTTCGCTTGGAAACTGCTAAAAATGAACTCAGCGCATGCGAAAACCTATAAAAACATATTTTTACGTTGAAAAAATGTTAGTTTGAATTTTTCCCCCCCCCAACCGAATCTGCACCGCTTCGTACAGTATATAGATCCGCTATTCACTCCCCCAACTGCATTTAACCCTCCCCCAACTGCATCTAACCCAAACTAAGCCTAAGCCCAAACTTAGAATCTGATAATAACCCTGGGAGCTCCCAAAGCTCGAGTCTGAGAGTGTAGCGTATCCAGGATTTCGCAAAGGAGGGGGAGGGGGTGAAGAGCAACGTGACCCACCAGATTGAGGGGTGAGCCACCGCCGCTTATAAAGGGGCTTCAACCGATTAGGGGGGGACTGCAGCCCACCCAGCCGCACCCCTAAATACGCCATTGTCTGGGACTAAGTCTGAATCCTAAATTTTCATGTATATATCATTTTCCTATTTTGGTGTGAAGAGTCATGACTTTGTGCCGTCGCTGCCAACGGCTGCTGGTCCAGCGACGAAATTGGTTTGGGAGCAAGTCCACGTTCAAACACGAGTGGGAAAGCGAGGCCATGCCGGTGGTGCAGTATGCCAAGGAAAAGTCTGCGCGGCCGACCAGATACTACGCCTGGGGTTTGGCTGCCAGTGGCGCTCTGGGGTGGGATGTAGGTTCAGTTCATCATTCACTTCACATTCAACATATTTATCTGCTTCAGTTTAAGAAACTGGCTGAATATTAGACTAGCGTAACTCAACACATGAATTAGTATTATATTATATATATAGCAGGGGCGTAGCCAGGATTTTGAAAGGGGGGGGGTCGCACCTTGTCCACTTTTTTGCTCAATTTTGTAAACCCACTGATGAGGGGTCTGGGGGCGTGAGCCCCCACAATCCAATTATTTTTGCACTCTTTAACGAAGTTGTGTACATAAACAAATGCAAATCTGGTCATTTAAATTAAACTCACTGGTGCGGTGCTCTGGGGGCGGCAGCCAGAAAAATAATCGAGAATTTTTGATTTTTGGGCCAAATTTGCTCAATTGGAGACGTATAGTGCTGTGGGAAAAAAAACCCTACGCGTTTTGCGGGGAAAAAAAACCCTAGTGCTTCCTAAAAAAAACCCTAGTGCTTCCTGGCCGAACCTTACGACATAGGACTTTTTTGAGTATATATGTAGGTGGAAAGCGCATCCCAAACTTACTTACCACACCAATTTCTGTGCAGTTTTGAGGCCTGTAGCATTTTTGTTCCTTCTAGAGAAGGAACTATTGTTTTGAAATTAACTGCTCATAGCGTTTAACGCTACTGAGCAGGCTGCATAGCCAATATGTTTTACGTGTATTTTCAGCTTGGGAGCTGCCTGCTGTTTTTTGTCTGCGTATATGCAGAAAAATCAATAATCGATGTACACTGCTGTAACAATGTACTTTTTCAAAATCGGCACCGGGATGTTTCACCAGCAGTATATAAGAGCCATTAGAAAACACTGTTTATCGCTTCTTTTTCTTAGAGCTGATTTGCTCAGCTCAGATCAAAGTGTCATTTTTGAGCCAAATGGCTCGTGCAGCGGGATGCTTAACATCCTGCAGCACTTTTTTGTACGTACTACGTATTTACATAGATTAAGTAAGATAAGCTATGTATATAGTTATAAAGTAGAGTAAGATACAAAGTATAGCTTACAGTAAGTATGGAATAGAGAACCAATGCATTTAAACCTGAAAGGTAGACGCCGGGAAAGGAACCTTGCCCCTTTTGGGGCCTACTTGTTTATAAAATTTCAAAAGTTTGCATGTTGAAAAATTCCAGTGTGAAGTGACAAAATTTTCCAAATTTTTGACTTGTCATAATTTTTCACAAAACCACTTTTGGCCAACGTTGTTTGCACTTTTCAAGAGAGTTACCTTTCCTCTATACTTCTGAAGCTCAAAAACAGTGATAAACGTTGTGGTTTACCTGTGACAGTTCAAAGTTTGTGCGGGAAAAAAACCCTATTGCGGGGAAAAAAACCCTATTTTGTTTGGCGACAATTTTTTGCTAAACTCACGCATTGTTGATACAAAAGTTGGCTGATCTGGGGTAAGAACATGTGTAGACTTCATTGAAACCGTTTATTCCCGCCGCAAAACGTCGTTTTTGTCGTTTTGGCCCATACCCCGACACCCCGTACGAAACCTGTTTTGGTGATGTTTCACCAAAATTTGGCATTTTTTAGAATATTTAGGCTTTAGCTGCTGCGTACCACCTAAATCCAAGAATGGTAGACGCGGGCGGTGGTTGGCCACCGTTTCTAACATAATAAGTGCAAAAATCTATTTTTAATGCATTTAAATACTAAAAAATGCATATTTGGGCAGAAGTCATTTCTGCCGAAAAGGGTCGATTTTTGAAGATTTATTGTGAGTCACATGGGTGTCGGAGAAACGGTTTTTTTAGTCCATACTGCAGCCTAAGAGTTGTAGAACACGATGGAATTGAGTTTATACTCACTGCTAATAGAACAGCCGAAAAAAGTGGTAGGGTTTTTTCCCCGCATTAGGGTTTTTTTCCCGCATAGGGTTTTTTTCCCGGAGGTTTCGAGGCTTATTACTCAGAAACGTGAGTAGTTAGAATCCATTTTATTAGTGCAACAGTTAGGCGAAAGATGGCCGTTATAACAGCCGCGAGCATTAATGGATCCGATGTATGTGGAGCGCAGGAGGACCCGAAAAGTTGAAAATAGGGTTTTTTTCCCCGCACCACTATATATATCAGAAATTTTCCGACAGGAACATTAAAACAATAGATGGGAACGTTACTTCAGGTTCAGACAGTGTATTACACAAGGAAATTCAGCATAATGTACTCTTGTAGACATGCGTAGGCTTTGATGAACGATAATAAGAAGGAATAGTAAACCACAAAGTTGCCGGGGTCTGGGGGCGGCAGCCCCCAGGAAAAAACTATGAGAATTTTTTGCTTTTTAGGCCAAATTTGGTCAATTGGAGACGTAGCGGAAATTTTTTTTGGCCGGTCAATAAAAACCAAAGGGGGGGACCCTTGTGTACAATTTCGTCAGGGTCCACCAAAAGGGGGGGTCGCGACCCCCGCGACCCCCCCCTGGCTACGCCCTTGATATATATATATAGTATATATTAGCAGTTGAAGTGCAATTTATATACATTGTCTTCAGGTGTGTCTTGCTATGCAACTAGGAATGGATCTGTATAACATAAATGCAAACCACTGTTTCAGGACAAAAGTCAATCCTAGTGAGTGGTATTATTTATTAATAAAAGTTGTCTTTATGTGTTGTTTTTGTAGGAGTTAATAGTTCACAAACGACACAAAACTTACGTCCGCATCGTTCATGTGCCTTGCAGGGTTCGGCTCGTCAACGAACATAAGGTTAGCAATTGCTTTTTTTGGTTTTTAAATTTTTTTAGACATGTCCCGTTTTGATTTTCTCCAAATCAGGGTTGGCGCGACATCGCCCAACCCTAGAATAGGAGAAAATCCACTCAATGCGGATTTTTGAAATTTAATTTTGTAATAACTTAAAATATATGAAGGCGAATGACTTTAAATTTGGTGTGTGTATCCGCCTAGTGGAAGGCTATATGCCTGCAAAATTTCGGAGAGATTGGTTGAGTCTAACTTGAGATATGAAAAGTTGTCTTTTGCAAACTTGACACTTTCCCTCTTTTTTTTCAACAGCTCTACCGGACCGGACGCTTGTAGGGTTGTCATGATTATATGTTTTTCACATTTAGTTTGACCAAACCTAGAAAGTAACGGGTCACTTTTTTCAATTTCGTCCCCGTTCGGTCTCTGCTGGGAAGGGGGAAAGCCCTTTTTTGGGGTCCAAAAAAATCAAAGTCCGAAAAATTTCTAGCCAACTTTTGAGAAGTCACGCAAGTGAGATAGCCTCCATCTCTTCCATGCAGTGTAGTGTAGTGGTGCTATAGTGCATCTGCTATTTTGGAGTCGTTCGTGTAACTGTAGCGCTGGGGAGGGGGCTCAGAAGGTAATTCACGTGTATTATGTGGGTAGGCTACCTGTAGACAGTACAGCCAAGACCGTTATAGATGGAGGTCTGTAGTTTTGTATGCGAATATAAACCCATATACTGCGCATTGCAGGGTGCTATTAGATTTGCAGTCAGATTTTCCTGATAGCCAAAACTGGTGCACCCCCCCTCCGGCTCCCTGAAAACATGGTTTTTCGTGACTTTGTAAAATGTATAACACTTTAATGGCTAATCACTCGTGCTGTATTGTTACGATGTCACGATAAATACGTGCAGGTGTGTCAGTTGATATTGTTTGGTCAGCGTCGTGTCCGGTGTTTCACTTTGGCACCCCAGACAAAGTCTCAGGTCTCATCAAAAAGTGACCACCTAGGCTACTTTTGGGGACTACTGGGGTGGAAATTTTTTTTCGATTTTTTCATAAAATCTCGCTTCTAGGGGTTGTTTGGGCCCCTGAACACGAATCTGAGGTTAGTTTTTGCCTATCAACCCTCTGGACCCGCCTATACGGCCCCCCCAGGCGGTCCTCAGCGGTCAAATTTTTGAAATTGAGATTTTCATATTCCTAGGGGTAATTTGGGCCCCTGAACTCGAATTCGAAGTCAGTTTTCTTCTAGGACCCGTCTGAACCCCCCTACGGCCCTCTCAGGGTACCCACCCCCCTAGGGGGTCATAAGGGGTCAAATTTTCGAAATTGAGATTTTGATGACTCTAGGGGGAATTTGGGGCCCTGAACACAAATCCGAGGTCCATTTCCGTCTAGGACCCCTCTGAACTCCCTATGGCCCCTTTAGGGTACCCCCGCTAGGGGGTCCTCAGGGGTCAAATTTTCAAAATTGAGATCTTGATGTCCGTAAGGCTAATTTAGGCCCCTGAACACAAGTCCGAGGTCCGTTTTCGTCTAGGACCCCTCTGAACCCCCCCCCACGGCCCGCTCAGGGTACCCACCCTAGGGGGTCCTAAGGGGTCAAATTTTCGAAATTGAGATTTTGGTGTCTTTATGGGTAATTCAGGCCCCTGAACACAAATCAGAGGTTTATTTTCGTCTAGGACCCCTCTGAACCCCCTATGGCCCCTTCAGGGTACCCCCCTTAAGGGGGTCAAAATGGGGCAACTTTGCGAAATTGAGATTTTGATGTCGATAGGGGGTGTCAGTTGATATTGTTTGGTCCGCGTGGTGTGCACTGGTCCACTTTGGTAGCCCTAGCTAAGTGCCAGAATGGTCAATTTGACCAAGTTTTAAAATATTTTCAATTTTTTTGAATAACTGTGAAAAAGGTTAATTGAGTTGCCGAACACGAATATAACGTCACTTTCACCAAAATTAATGATCACTTTTCAGAATGTATTATTTTCATACAAATATACAATTCAAGTGTCAGCTTTCCTGTCGTCAAGTAAAATAGCTGCAGCGGAAAAAGAAATAGGATTATTATAAAAATGCCCTTTCACCAAGGGCAGCAGTGTGGGTAGAATAGGAAAGTTGGCTGATCTTATAGCGGAAAAATGCTAATAAGCTTGTCAAACCCCTGGGACAAATTTTGCAGCCGAATAGGGAAACTCAGCTTGCTAAATGAAGCGGACAAGAGTTGCGTCAGAATAGCAGTCGCCCGACACGTTAGTGCTTTCTGCAGTGGCGTAGCCAGAAAAAAATTTCCGGGGGGGGGAATGACTTTTTGATTTTTTTGAAATGTGTTAAAATGCACTTAATTGCAATTTTAACGCCAAAAACGACACATATTACCATTTTTTCGGTCAAAAACATGCATATTTTCCACCGCTGCAGCATCGAACGTAAAATTGGAGCTCAAACCTCCGAAAATTACAAAAACAGTGGCCGGCAATAATCCAGAAGCTAGCAAATTAGCAAATTTTCCGAAATTTTTTAACATCAAAACTGTAAAATTACATACTAAAAATGTATTTTTTGTAACAAAAAAGAGCTAAAACGATACATCAAACATTGTATTAAGCAAATACATAGGGCACAATGCAGATGTATGTACATGCATATGTTTTCATTTAAGATAAAAGCAAAAAACACTATACCAAAGAGTTGCAGGGGTCTGGGGGCGGCAGCCCTCAGAAAAAAAATTTCTGATTTTTAGGCCAAATTTGGTCAATTGGAGACGTATCAGAAATTTTTTCCGGCCGTACCATAAAAACCAAAGGAGGGACCCTTGTGTAAAATTTCAGTCGGAAAAAATTTCGGGGGGGGGGGGAAGTCCCCCCATTCTCCCCCCCCCCCCTGGCTACGCCCCTGGCTTTCTGCACCCTATTCGCGCGAATTAATCAGCCATTATCACCATCTGCACTGTTGCCGAAAAAGTGTCGTGTACTTCATTGGTTCTTGATGGTATTTACTAGGCAAGCTAGTAAGCTACATAATATGTCCTGAAAAATCATTTTTCATCCATAATATATATAATTATCAATCGATCGCCATTCATTTTTATTGGGTTGCCGACCAGTTGCGAAGCAAAGGCAACCCTTTTGTATCTGAAATGTCTGTTATTATTAATATTATTAATATTATTAATACAAGTCTAGTGCGTCTAGTGTAGACTAGTTCGACCATGTCGTATTTATCTTAGTTAAGTCTATTTTATGTTACATTCTTTGAAAAGTGAGCAAAAATTGTTTACATTTTTGCCTAAATTCAATTGTTTTGGGATTTGATCACCCATGGGGTGATCTGTACTATTAGCCCCTTTTAGGAAAAGTTTTCCGGGGCCATAACTTTTGATAGGCTAGTGGTACAATTATATTTTAGCGTCATTTGATAGGGAATTGTTAGAGCTATCAAATGATGGGTCACATGACCCTGTGACGTGACGTTTAGTGTACGTCAAAATATACAAAGTGAAATTGGGACTTATTTTCAGGAAGTTGCGCCATCATGTGATATGTCATTTGAAAGCGGTAAAAATTGTCTTTCCAATGACGTTATTTTTAGTTCTACGTTTCTACGATGTTCCTAGCCTAAGCTGTGGCCAATTTTGTGGTTAACCTCCAGAAATAACTAACTACAAATGGCCTGTCGCGGAGGATTTTGCGGAGGAAAAAATAACTCCAATTTACGCCCTTTTAAACTCAAAGTCACAGCTTAGCAGTGTAGTATGAAGCATTAACGCTTCTTTTAGACATTTTGATGAAACAGATGCTAAGTACCGTGGTTTCAGTAATAACGTTTAAACGTGTCTTGTAGCAACAGACAAAAATAACTCCTTTTTACGTTGCGTATAACTTTGGAACCAAGCGAGTGCACGAGATTCGAAAGTTAAACGGCTTAATACCACACATGGTTCTAACTGATATTTTACTGTGGAGTTGATATGTTCATTATCATTATGAATAGGATAGTATAAGTATATTAAATATTATTAATATTATTACAAGACTAGTGCGTCTAGTTTAGACTAGTTAGACTAGATCTACAGCGTGAAGTCACGCAGTGTTTAACAATAAAACTTGTTTTGAAAAACATTTCAAAATTCAAACTTGAGTCAAAGTTGACATGCAGTGCGATTTGATCGCATATGAGGTGATTACAGGTAGTCAACAAAAGGGAAAAATTCCAGGAGCCATAACTTTTTATACGGTTGTGGTATCGACGTGAAATTTTTTTCAAATGCTAGCGCTTGTCAAGAGCTATCGATTGATAGGTCGCACGATGACGTAAAAACCAACCAATGTTCCGTATTAACTAATTGTTAAACGCTGATTTAACGTGGCGTCCGTCAACGTCAAGTAAGGTGTCATTCGAAAGCGCCTGAAGTTCTGAGCAGAATGCCGTCAATTTCATGTTTCTACGTCAACGTTGAAGCAAGTTATAACGGTTTCAATTTTTCCGAACTTTTGGTCAATACGCATATGGTGTGAGTAGTCGCGGAGGAATTTTTTCGAACAAAATGTTTTCTAAAAAGAACTTTATGCAATAACTTTTTCCAGGGACCACGTAAAAGGTTCTAGTTTTCACTATTAGATAGTGCAGACTATGGGCTTTTATTTGATACCAAAAAAGCTATACGTTAACGCTGACTTATATACAGAAAAATGCAAAATAAAATTTTTGAATAGAATAAATTTCAGATTTAGACCCATATGGCCGGCTCCATGGTGACTGATGGAGTAAAAACTGTTTTGTGTAAGGATCACAGTTATATGGATGACTTCATGGAAGCGTTTCTTTTGTTATATCAATAGTAACATGGACGGTACGTAACATTTTTGAAAAATACTCAGTTTACGTAAAAACTTTTTACGCCATAACTTTTTTTAGCTAGCTGATAAAAAGTTCTAGTTTTCGACATCAGTTAGGATATAAGAACAGCTTTCATTTGACACCATAAAAACTATAGGTTACCGCTGACTTATGTGCCGAAAAACGTAAGATTAATTTTGACAATAAAATAACGCCAACTTTATTGACCTGGAACCAGAGAACCGAGCCACGTCCATCATAATGTAAGCTTATTTCATGTTTAGAACATCAACGCCAACCCTTCCAGAGCCACGTCACCCTATTATTATAGATGGTAATTAATATTATTAATATTACAAGACTAGTGCGTCTAGTTTAGACTAGTTCGACCAAATCTAGATCCCGAAGTAAGTTATTGTATGACAATAAAAAAACTATCCTATTCATAATGATAATGAAGATATCATCTCCATATTAAAATATCAGTTAGAACCATGTGTGTTATTAAGACGTTTAACTTTCGAATCTCGTGCAGTGGCTTGGTTCCAAAGTTATACGCAACGTAAATCGGAGTTATTTGTCTGTTGCTACAAGCAACGTTTAAACGTTATTACAGAAAACTCTTTACTTCCAATCTGTTTCATCAAAGTGTCTAAAAGAAGCGTTAATGTTTCATACTAAACCGCTAAGCTGTGCCTTTGAGTTTAAAAGGGCGTAAAATTGAGTTATTTTTCCTCCGCAGAATCCTCCGCGACAGGCCATTTTTGTAGTCAGTTATTTCTGGAGGTTAACCACAAAAATGGCCACAGCTTAGGCTAGGAACATCGTAGAAAGATGACAATTACGTCATTAGAAAGACAATTTTTAGCGCTTTCAGATGACATATCACATGATGGCGCAACGTCCTGAAAATAAGTCAAAATTTCACTTTCTAAATTTTGACGTACGCTAAACGTCACGTCACAGGGTCATATGACCCATCATTTTAAAGCTCTAACAATTTCCTTCCAAATGACGTTGAAATTATAATTGTACCATTACCGTATCAAAAGTTATGGCCCCTGAAAACTTTTCCTAAAAGGGGCTAATTGTAAAGATCACACCATGGGTGATCAAATCCCAAAACAATTGAATTTAGGCAAAAAATTTAAAAATTTTTTGTTCATCTTTAAATAATGTAGCATGAAATAGACTAAACTAAGATAAATACTATTAGTCTAACTAGTCTAAACTAGACGCACTAGACTTGTTAATATTCTTATACTATCCTAACTATAATGATAATGAAAATATCTGTTAACAACTACTGATGCAGTAAGATGTGCGTAACAGGGATGAAGCGTTTACCGTCAATATGACATGACGGCCTGCTGGCGCTGAGATAGGGACTGCGTAAAATGTAGTTATTTTTTACTACGCAACTGTGCAATCTTTGCACCATTTCATATTTTAAAAAAATGGTCAAAAAACTGTGGTGGACGAAAAAATCTGGCATATATGGCATTACAAACGAATAGTGAGATTTGCCTTTTAATGCACCTTAGAAGAACAGGAAATTTTACTTACCAAAAATGATGTTATTTTTTCATACGCGGTTACTCCGCGATAAAACTCCGCGCAGAACACTGAAACAGCTGATGCAACAGCTACAGCTATATCAACACATATTATCAGCTTACTAATATGTTCTAAAAAAGACAAGTTGTCTCATACTACGAGCAGCTTTTCGGAGGTTACTGCTGGTTTGCTGGAAATTTGCTCCCGATGCTGCTGCAGTAAAAAGGTACGCAGAAACCGGGCAATCCTTTATTATTTTTAATCAATCCTTTATTTTATGATTCAGTCAAACTTTACATGGGCGATTCAGCGCTTATGGGCTAGGTCTTTACCAGACACATCAGCTGAGTTAAGGCCTATTCACACGAGGGCGCATTTTGCTCCATGGCATACGCCACGGCGGATGGGCGGGCGCATGAGCGGGCGCGCAGCAGGCAGTGTGAAAATAGAATGCGCCCGCTCATGCGCCCTCATGCGCTATGGCGTGCGCCATGGCATACGCCATGCAATGCGCCCGCTTATGCGCCCTCGTGTGAATAGGCCTATACACATCATGAGCATACACGTATGAGGAGGGATGGGGCCCCCTCCCAACTAAACGGACTTGACATGCACCCTTAATTTGAGCAAGCATAGTCATGGTCTTTTAGTTGGACTGAAAGCAGCGCACTAAAAGTTAAGTCCGGTTAATCCGGAGGTTTCGGAATGGCGCTTTTCAGCAAATTTTACACTGTTTAGTCCGATTAAAATTAACTCTTTAATCCGGTAAAAAAACGGGCCCTGAGAGTGATTATTTTAACATAACAATTGACTGCTTCGGCTTTGGATGCATCTTTCTTTTGAGTTCGTTTTGCATAGCTAATGGCTGCATTAACTTACACAGTTTAAATTGACAAGAAAATAATGGGCCAAAAGTAAGTTCGTTCAATTCGGAGGTTTTGGAATGGCTTCTTGAGCGTAATTTTAATTTAACCAATTAGTTCGCTCGAAATTAATCCCCAGGGGTCAATCCGGTAACGAAATAGGCCCTAATCGAGAAGCCTTTAAATCTTCAAATATAAACTTAAATCTTTAACCCTTTAATCTCCTTTAGTCTTTAGCTATACCGTACAGTGAACAACACTTATATACTTTTTAATGAAAATACAAAACCCATAGTTTAGTTACATGGGGCCTATTCCTTTACCGGATTAAAGGGTTAATTATAATCGGACTAAAAGTTTTAAAAATTAAGCTTAAAAATGCCATTCCAAACCCTCCGGATTAAACGGACTTAACTTCTAGTGCGCTGCTTTTTAATCGGACTAAACGGACTTAACTATGCACACTAATGTTAAGCGTGCATGTTAAGTCCGTTTAGTCCAGTGGCAGTTTTGGAATGGGGTCAGACCATACATGTAACAGCACAAAAATTTCGGGTACCCCTCCCCCCCTTGGTAGGACCCACCCTCCCCTGCGTCACCTCATTTTTGACCCCCCTCCCTCCCCTGCGTCAACTCATTTTTGACCCCCCCCCTCTCAAAAATGACGCTATTTTTACCGTTTTTGACCTAAAAACTCTGATTTTGACAATTTTTGGCGAAAATTTTGGTAAAAATCGCTTAAATTTCACCAAAAAATGTTGATTTTTTCAAATTTTGGCCAAAAATTTACTGCCGGCGGGACCCTCCCCCTCTTTTCCCCCTGGCGGGACCCCCCCTCCCTCCCCCGGGACCGAATTTTTTTTTGGGGGGGTCTTCCCCCCCCATCCCCCCCCCCCCAACTACATGTATGGGTCAGACTAAAATTAAGCCGCTGACTTATTTTAACTAGTTTAGTCCGTTTAGTGCGATTGTTCATTCCTAAACCTCGGACTAAAATAAGTCCAGTCCGTTGAATCCGGTAAAGGAATAGGGCCTTAGTTAGTTATTTAAACTCATTTAAAATTGAATTAATTTTGGCTGACCTAAGCTAACAAGCGAGCTTTACCTTACACATTATGAAATTTTAGCGAACATACGTCAGTGTGGGGCAAAAGCTTTGAATAATACTTGTATTCATTGTACAACTGAATTGAATAAATCGCATTTACAAAGTCATTGAATCAATGACTGATGCATGAATAATACATGTGTTCATCAAAACTGAATTGAATAAATCGCATTTACAAAGTCATTGAATCAATGACTGATGCATGAATAATACATGTATTCATCAAAACTGAATTGAATAAATCGCATTTACAAAGTCATTGAATCAATGACTGATGCAACTACTACAAGTCAACGGCCGCAATTATCACATGGCTTTCAGAGTCTATGACAAGTTGCGGCAGCTGAACTTTCCACAAAGACAACCATCAACACAAAGAAGCAAAAAGTGACGGCAAGCGTAAGCATTACACGTGGGGCATTGGAAGTGGACAAGGTGGGATGTCAAAATAAAGTTGCTAAACCATCACCAAAGAAACAAAAATGCCATTGCAACAATGATGAACTTATAAAAATTTGTAACTTCTAGGCTATCCATTCTTAAAATTGAAGTATTGTTCGCAGTTCTGCTGTTAATAAACAAATAGTTTAGTTTTACCGCAATTTTAAATCAGTTGGCTTATCACTCCTTGCTGTAGCACGGTGCTGTAGCACAAACCAACAGTCGATAGATACCCAAGTCGATGGTGAACAAATTATCAAATATCAAAATATGTTCATGATGTTTTGATTTAAAAATTAGCATTACCTTATATAGCATTAACTTTGCCTGTTGAGTTAAATTTTAAACAGACTAATCGTAAAAAGTATTGAAAAGAACAATTAAATCCTGTTTTAACTTAACACTTTTTGTTGCAAAGCTCCGTGGTCACTGGAAACTTTTAAGTATGGCCACAACTTTGCTATAAATGTGGTAAAATGATCAAACCGTCTATCACACCGTGTGTGAACAAACGTCCAAACAATTGCATTCAGAAATTTTAAACAAATCTGCAATTTTTTAAATGTCAAATACTCAAATGAAATAAACTCAACTTGAATAAACATCCGATTTGGTCAAACTAGTCTAAACTAGACGCACTAGACTTGTTACAATATGAACTATCCTAATAATTATGATAATGAGAATAATTCAACTTCTACTAGTCATATAAACATACTGAAAACGCCAAATTGTAGAGAAGCGAATTCTGGACTGGATCTGAAACTTGCAAGGTTGTAACACCTACTATCCTTAAGTTATGACGCCAAAACGCCAAACATTTGACGTTTGGACAACAAAACATGAAGGCTATCTATTTTGACGCTTTTCTGCAAGTAAGACAAATATAACCCTAATGTTTTTGGTATCACCAGAAAGCTGTTTTTCTGCCCTAACTAACAATGAAAACTAGAACTTTTTACGCGGTACCAGAATAAAGTCATAGCCTAAAGTACGTCAAAATGACGCAATATTTAGTCAAAACATTTTGACGTTTTTCGGCATATAAGTCAGCGGTGACCTATAGCTTTTTTGGTATCAAATGAAAGCTCTAACTCTTAGGTATCCAACAACGAAAACTAAATCTTTTTACGCGGTACTTGAAAAAAATTATGGCCAAAACCAGGGCCGTGGTCCAGTAGTATTAATATTTCAAATTTATTTTGACGCTATTGCGAACATGTCAGCCAGAATCTATAGTTTGGTTAGTGTCAATTGAAAGCGCCTTTTCTTAACTATCGAATTGCGGAAACTAGAAAATTTTTGGTGGACCCTAAAAAAAGTTATTCCCAAAACCGTGGTGGCTGAAAAACCTTATTATGTGGTCAAAGACGTTTTTCTGTATATAAGTCAGCGTTAACGTATAACTTTTTTGGTATCAAATGAAAGCCCGTCTTCTGCCCTATCCAACTTTGAAAACTAGAACCTTTTACGTGGTACCTGAAATAAGTTACCGTCAAAAGTTCGTGTTGGAAAACAATTTTGTTCGAAAAAATTTTTCATCAACTACTCACACCATAAACGTATTGAGCAAAAGTTCGAAAAATTGAAATCGTTATAACTCGCGTCAACGTTGACGTAGAAACATAAAATTGACAGCATTCAACTCAGAATCGAAAGGGCTTTCGGATGATATCTTACATCGTAACGGCCAGTCACGTATGACTATTATTTTTATACTAACCATTGGTCGCCGTTTACGTCATCATGTGACATATCAATTGGTAGCTCTTGACAAGCGCAAGCATATAAAACAAATTTCACGCCGATACCATAACCCTAACAAACGTTATGGCTCGTGGAATTTTTCCCTTTAGTGACTACCTATAATCACCTCATATGCGATCAAATCACATTGAAATTTAATTTTGAACAAAATTTGAAAAAAATTTCAAAATTTTTTATTGTCATACAAAAACGCACGTCAGCTTCTAAATTTGGTCGAACTAGTCTAAACTAGACGCACTAGTCTTGTAATAATAATAATATTAATATTAATAATAATAATAATAATAATAACGGACATGACAGATACAAAAGGGTTGCTTTTTGTTGCTTCGCAACTAGTCGGCAACCCAATAATAATAATAATAATAACGGACATGACAGATACAAAAGGGTTGCTTTTTGTTGCTTCGCAACTAGTCGGCAACCCAACAAATGAGATATTAATTTCTATACCTAAGGTTTTGTCTCCCTAACTTCAGACATAATGCTAAGTTGATATAAATTATAAAATAAAACAATTCCAGGATTATTAGGTATTTTGGTCTGACAATTTCGGCAAAAAGGGACTAATGCTTAGACAGTAAACAGCGGATGAAATGGGCCATCAGAAAAACAGAGAGGTTACTTAATTACTTAAAGCCCGGTGCATACTTGTCCTAAGAACATGGGGACAGGGACAAAAACCAATGTAGGTCAGCCATGACAAAACCTTTACAAAATAATTGTCTATATTTTTTTGCATGCAAGCTAGACTTCAACAATTCTTTCTTCCCCTAAAAAATAGGTCATTTGGCCAGGTAGTTTTCCTGAAATTGCTTAAGGACAAAACGATAGGGACAAGGACAAGGATAAGGATGATTATGAAACGGGCTTCATAGGTACAAATAATAAAACAGGCTATTCGATTTTGCACGGAGATCCATGTTTCTCACTTTTAAGTCCAGCATTTCGGCAATTTCGTTGGCGATTTGTAAACCTTCTTCAAATATTTTATGGTGACGATTTGGCACCTAAACACAGACAATGCCGTTAACATATGAAATATCGTGAGGATCAGGATGTAACAATGTATGGATAAATAAACACATAATAAACAAATAGATATAATTTATAAAGTACCAAAATTAATTAATAAATAGATGAATTGATAAGTGCCTCCAAAAATAAAAAATAAAGAAATAAAATAATGAGTATATATACCTCAAAATGCACCGTCAAAACATAAAACTACATCAGCAAAATTCATTAGGTACAGCGAAATTACAAAATAAAATTAATTCGGCCAAATCGCCTAAGTTTACTGAACAATTACATAATTTCCCATCGGATCGGACTCTACAAAAATTTCAAGAGGAAATTGTTTTTAAGATGGAATCAAGCGAATCATTCAGTTTTAGTTTGGCGGGTGGCTTTCCCCCAACTACCGTCCGAGAATGACTTTAGAGCGTACAACTATGACGTGACGCTATGGCAGTTAAAACCCATTTGAACCGCTATGGATCAGCTCTTACGCGACGTTTCGATAGCTGTTGAGCGGGATCAAATTTCTTCACAAAGGCAGCTGGAATCCAAGCTATCCAGATTTTTCGTCCGCCCAGAAACTGCACGTGATATTTGGTCTAAAACATGGAGTTAATTTTTTAATGAACCTAAAACCGTAGATCGTTCGCAAACGATCATTGAAAGTCATACATAACCATACCACAAACAAACTATGATAATCGAACTTATCAATTAACTTGATCACATATTGGTTCAATTCAGTTTTCATCAAATATTAATCAGTTTCTACATTTAAGTACTGAAGACAAAAGTTTTGGAGATGCGGGGGTTTGAACCCCGGGCCTTCCGCATGCAAAGCGGACGCTCTACCACTGAGCTACATCCCCCACATGCATCAAATATGTTGTACATAGGTACATAGACAACCATCTGTTACTGCCAGAATAATGAACAGTTGTTTATGTGGTCACATGTTCATTTTATCTTTCCCCGTAATACAGACAGTCAAATTCCCAGAAAAAGCATGTAAACGTGCCCAATCATTTCAATTTGTGGGAATGAACGATGTGATAGAAAAAGCCACATAAACGCCAAAAAGTTAACCACACTGAGTTAACCACTGCAAGCTAACGTGCACGTTTGAACACAACTACGTTTCTGTTCTGCTGAAGAAAGGGCCTGTAGCTCAGATGGTAGAGCGCGCGCTTAGCATGTGCGAGGTACGGGGATCGATACCCCGCAGGTCCAATCTTTTTAAGTTTCGCAACTTAACTTTAAAAAAAACTTTTGAATGGGTTTAAACCGACTCGGACAAAATTCGGAAAAGCAGGAAAATTTGGAGTTTTTTTGTACACTACTGTACATAATTAAAGCGGCACTGAAATTAACAAGCTGTTTGTTCAAACATATTTTTTCAATAAAACATACGAAAAAGATTTGCTTATGGGGAAGGCCCGGGCCCCCCATCTGAATGAAAAGCGACCAACATGGGAGGATTCAGGCCGAATTAGCGGTGCCCCCAGCTCTCCCCTCACCTGAAAACTGTGCCAGATATATGTACATTTCCAGTGAGCGAAAATTCTTGCCACTCGCGTGCAATTGGTTATTAATAACGCAAAAAATTAATTTGAATGTGTTTTCAGAGGTCAAGAACAGGTCAGAATACATGTAACGGGGTCAAAATTTGGGGGGACCCTCCCCCCACGGATCGACCAAACATACCCTAAATTTTGTAAAATATTCCCAAAAAAGTGCTATTTTTACTAAATTTTGCACAAATTATTAGGGATCGGGAACTCTCTCCACGAACTCTCGATTTTGAGGAGGGGTCCTCCCATCCCCCGCCCTCATACATGTATGTTACATACGTATGTAAGCAGATCAGGTATATATATACAAACAAAAAGCTTCGCCACTTGGGAATCGAACCCGGGTCGCAAGAATGGGAATCTTGCATGATACCACGACACCAGCGGCGACTGAAACCAATGTGATTTTAGAAGCTACTCAATGTAATATACCCTTGATGGCTGAAATTTGTAATTTTTGTAATAAATCACATGTTTTGTTTTGTCTCAGTGTTTAACATTTTTTGATCATTTGTAAGTTTACAGCGAAAATTTTTTTGAGTGCTTACGCCTTATACCAAGAAATTTTGTGACGAAATTACATATATGAACAATGATTAAACCAGAATAAAACGAAGGAGGAAATATTCGGAAGGGCAGTAAAGTTGGATTTTTTAAATTTTCGGTCAAATTTCGTCAAATATACCAAACTGGTTTAGCTGAAAACTAGCTTGAATTCCTTATATATAGTTAATGGAGGTGGCGCATAGTAATTAGTCAAAAACCGAAGTTAGCTGTGATTCAGCCGGTTCAGCTCAAGCTCTGATTTTTGTGTTAAATTTAGTTGAGGCAATCCACTCAAAAAATTCAATTTTTTTCACCAATTAGTAAGAAAAAAACGTCACCCTAGGCACATTTCTTGACAATTTCGGTGAAATTTCTTGAAATATTCTGTACCAAACAGGTTTAGCTGAAGAATATGTAAGCTTAATCTGATGTATGTAGCTCGGGCTCAAATTTCCTAACAGTGGCGGATCTAGAAATTTTCCATGGGGGGGGCTCGGACCCCGATAGGCCCCCCGACCAATAGGCCCCATTTTTTGAAATCTGTTAAAATGCACTTAAGGGGGTAATTGCGTTTTTAGGTGTTTTTTTAAAAAGCCATAGCTCAGCGTTTACAAATTCAAATCACAAGCGGTCTTTTGCATTAGGTAGAACAATATCTTTCCTAAATGTATGCCATGCCTTGAAATTTAACCTGTGATTTTCTTTCCAGTATAAGCGACTAAAGAAAGGTCCTTTCCAAAATATTAAAATTTTTTACAAAAAGTTTGCGCCACAGCTCTGAATCATACGATCATCTGTTGGGGCTGAAAGTTGGTAAGGTTTTTAACATGTTTAAAATCCCCAGGCATGTCCCCCACTTTTTTAATAACTAGTCAATTTACTGAGAAAATAGCTGAAAACCAAACGCACCGAAAATTTAAGATATTTTCTTGTAATTAAAACCCTCTAAAAATGTCCACAGGTGAAATTTCAAAAAAGTGAGAGACATGCCTGGGGATTTTGACCTTTACAATACTGTCCCAAAAATTTATGCTCAGGCGTCGCTTCTAACTTGAGTACTGGTGGCGCAAAATTTACATAGAAATCATAAAAACCTCGAAAACGCAACTACCACCTTAAATGCGATTATAACGCAAAAAACGGCACATATTAACACATTTCATTAAAAAACCAATTTTTTGGACCGAATTTTTATTGAACGTAAAACTGGAGTTCAAAACACCTAAAATTACAAAACCGGCGCGCCGGCGAGGGTGCACCAGCTAGCCAATAGAAAACTGTAAGAAGATTTTTGGCACTACGAACCATAAATTTACTTAAAATGTCAATTTTATCCCAATAAAACAGCTTAAATGATACACGTAACAGTGTATTAGCAAATAAATAGTGCACAATGCACAAATATATACATATATACGCTTTCATGAAAGACAAAAGTAAGGAATAGTAAAGACATATGGTTGCAGGGGTCTGGGGGCGGCAGCCCCCAGAACAAAATATGAGAAAATTTTTTATTTTTACGCTGAATTTGATCAATATTGGAGACGTATCGGAAATTCTTTTCGGCCGATCAATAAAAACCAAAGGAGGGACCATTCTGTCAAACTTCAGTCGGAACAAATTTCGAGGGGGGGGCTATAAGGACCTAAATAGGCCCCCAAAGCAACATGGAAAGGGGCCTACCTGAGTCCACAGCAGGCTACAAGGGCCTAAATAGGCCCCAAAGCAACATGGAGAGGGGGCTACCTGAGTCCACAGCAGGCTACAAGGGCCTAAATACGCCCCAAAGCAACATGGACAGGGGCCTATGTACCTTAATCCACAGCAGGCTACAACTACAGGGGCCTAAATAGGCCCCAAACCTAAATACATAGGCCCCAAAGCAACATGGAGAGGGGGCTGTCTGGTCTAGAGCAGGCTACGAGGGCCTAAATAGGCCCAAAAGCAACATCGAGAGGGGCCTATCTAGTGCACAGCCGACTACAAGGGCCTAAATAGGCCCCAAAACAATATGAAGAGGGGCCTATCTAGTCCAGAGAAGGCTACAAGAGACTAAATAGGCCCAAAAGCAACATATAATGGGGCCCATCTACTCTACAGCCGGCTACAAGGGCTTAAATAGGCCCTAAAACAACATGGAGAGCGACCTACATGTATGCACAAGTCGGGGGCCTATCGGCCCTTCGGGCCGATAGGTCCCCGACACGATAGGCCCGTCGACCCCATGGGGGGGGGCTCGAGCCCCCCGCCCCCCCCCCCCCTAGATCCGCCTATGTTTCCTAAATCTACAACATTGGAGAGAATGTGTTCATATGCAAAAAATGCACAACAAAAATATTTAGTGGGCAAAAACCCACCCACCTAAACGCTGAAATACTCAGACCTCTGCTAAGAGCGAACACGATGCATACTATGACCCACCCTAAGGAATTGGCGAGTGCTTTACCCGTTTCAAGACTCGTCAAATACATCTGTTGACCAACGCGAACGGGTCAGCGCATTCAACAAATATCAAGAGTACATAATAGGAAGACTAGGACACTATTTTGACGCTATTTTGCGCTCCGCATTGGACGCAGGGCCCAAGGCAACATCTGAATGACTTTGAACGTTATTCAAATCAGTGTGGATACAAATCATACGGGAGGGCTGCAGGAAAACTAGATTTTCAAAATTTTTGGTCAAATTTCGACAAAAATCCTGCATCAAACGAATTTAGGTGAACAATTGCTTAAACTGGTTTATGTCAGGCTTAAATTCCTTAACTGGCAAACTATACGACTAACGTATATGCATACAAGTTGGCGCTTAGAATTTAGAACTAAAAAGCAAAGGTTAGCTCATTATTTAGACTTATGTACGGTACTTAACTTTATTTGGAGCAGTCCACCAATAATTATACAATGCTTTTACCAGCTCGTAAAAAAATCAACACTACATACCTTATGCATATTTCCTAGTATATTTGTACCAAAAATATACTGACATAGTTTTAGGCAACACTTTATGGGGGGTTTGTCGAGACAGGGGCGGAGGACAAAACCACCGATCACAATGAAGTACATAGGAGGGCGCACCAAAGTTGAAACACAATTTACAGCCGAAAAAAGTTTTCTTACGTACATAATAATAAAACTTCATTGATACCTACATCATGTGACAAATAAAGACAAAAACCACATCACAAAGATATTGATACAGTGAAAAAGCGGGAGCTGGTAAAATCCAACCCCAGCCTCAGCCCCAACTGGGTAAAATCCAGCCCCAGCTCCAGCCCCAACTGGGTAAAATCCAGCCCCAACTGGGTAGAATCCAGCCCCAACTGGGTAAAATCCAGCCCCAGCCCCAACTGGGTAAAATCCAGCCCCAGCCCCAACTGGATAAAATCCAGCCCCGACCCCAAGTGGGTAAAATCCAGCCCCAGCCCCAACTGGGTAAAATCCAGCTCCAGCCCCAGCCCCAACTGGGTAGAATCCAGCCTCACTCAGCCCCAACTGGGTAAAATCCAACCCCAGCCTCAGCCCCAACTAGGTAAAATCCAGCCCCAACTGGGTAAAATCCAGCTCCAGCCCCAACTGGGTAGAATCCAGCCCCAAATGGGTAGAATCCAGCCCCAAATGGGTAAAATCCAGCCCCAGCCCCAACTGGGTAAAATCCAGCCCCAGCCCCAACTGGATAAAATCCAGCCCCGACCCCAAGTGGGTAAAATCCAGCCCCAGCCCCAACTGGGTAAAATCCAGCTCCAGCCCCAGCCCCAACTGGGTAGAATCCAGCCTCACTCAGCCCCAACTGGGTAAAATCCAGCCCCAGCCCCAGCCCCAACTGGGTAAAATCCAGTCCCAGCCGAAACAGGGTAGAATACAGCCCCAGCGGGGTAGAATCCAGCCCCAGCCCCAACGGGGTAAAATCCAGCCCCAGCCCCAACTGGGCAAAATCTAGCCCCAGCCCCAACTGGGTAGAATCCAGCCCCAGCCCCAACTGGATAAAATCCAACCCCAACCCCAACTGGGTAAAATCCAGCCCCAGCCCCAACTGGATAAAATCCAGCCCCAGCCCCAACTGGGTAAAATCCAGCCCCAGCCCCAGCTGGGTAGCATCCAGCCTAGCGAACGACCGGAGGTAAAATTTTGCCGGAGCCGGAGCCGGATACAAAATGCCGGAGCCGGAGCCGGAGCCGGAGCCGGAGGCAGTGTTTTACAAAAAAATTTCAATGAGTAAAAAATATTGACAATTGTGAAAAAATTTTCAATTTTTTTCGAAACAGCATTTTTTAATGTTTCAACAGTCACGCCCCATTTCTATACATATGTCTTTACACACTCATACGACCACTGGCCACTGACTGGTCCCGTTTTTGGTGTTCTCACAAAAAAATTCATCAACATTGATAAAAAGTCAAAAATTTGGTCAAATTGACCAGTATGGCATTTTGACTGCGGTGCCAAGGGCAGGTGTCAGGAGTCAGAGGGAGCTGGTTGTTCAGGCCTTCAGCGTGTCCGTCCGAACGGGAACCCCCCCTTTTAGTCAAACCTTGCAAAATTGTCAAGAATATATATATATACGTATATAAGAATTTATACACCCAAAAAATAGACAAATTTGGAAAAAATTGCACTTTGTAGAAGATACGACGCCGTAAATGTCTGTAGCTTCCGGGGATTACCGCCCGCCCCCGCCCCCCCCCCGACCCCTGTAATTTAGGCGTATATCAGCCACGTTGTAGCCAGGAAAAAATCTTTAGGCGGAATGACTTTTCGATATTTTGTAATGGGTGAAAATTAACTTTTTTGCTATATTAAAACAAAAATTTGCGAAATAACAGCACATGCACATGGACACATATTTGACCGGCCGAAAACATCAGAGCTAAAACTCAAGTTCAAATCATTAAGTCACATAGTTACAAGCTTATAGGGTTCTGGGGGCGGCAGCGTGAGTGTGAGAAACTTTTGATTTTTAGGCCGAGTTTAGTCAATTTGAGACGTAAAAATACACATTGCTAGAAAGGGGTAGTCATCTCCATCACAACTGGCAGTAATATAAGTACTGTAATCGACTAACCGCTTTGTTAATCTTGCGATTTTTTCTCAAAATTTGAACTTTTGGCCGAAGTGTGAACAATGAAAATTCTCCGGCTCCGGCACTTTTTTTGCCGGAGCCGGAGCCGGAGGCTCAAATCCGGCCGGAGCCGGAGCCGGAGCCGGAGCCTCCGGTCGATCGCTAATCCAGCCCCAGCCCCAACTGGGTAAAATCCAGCCCCAGCCCCAGCCCCAACTGGGTAGAATCCAGCCCCAGCACCAACTGGGTAAAATCCAGCCCCAGCCGCAACTGGGTAGAATCCAGCCCCAGCTCCAGCCCCAACTGGGTAAAATCCAGCCCCAGCCCCAACTGGGTAGAATCCAGCCCCAGCACCAACTGGGTAAAATGCAGCCCCACCCCCAACTGGCTAGAATCCAGCCCCAGCCCCACTTGGTTGGGGCCCAATCATTTGGGGCTGAGGTTGGATTTTACCCACTTGGGGGTGGGGCTGGGGTCGCGGTTTATCAACACCTGAAAAAGCTGTTAAGTAATACAAAGACATCTGAAATGGGAACAAATATTATGGGCTCCCCGCTCCAGATCTCATAAAGGGCGCCCTCCCCCAAAAATAGGTATGCCACATGCATGTAGATTATTTCCACTCGGCAACAATAATAGAAAACAAATGGACAAAGTGAAGCAAGTTTACTAGACAATAATAATACAATTAAAATTAATTAAAAATTATTAAAATAAAATAAAAAAGTAAAACGTATAAACAAAAAACTTCGCCGCCCGGGAATCGAACCCGGGTCGCAAGAATGGGAATCTTGCATGATACCACTACACCAGCGGCGACTGGTATAACACTAAATTAACCATTTTTAAATACATCACGCTGAAAATAATCTAGCACTAATTTAACTTTCTATTTTCACCCTAAAAACTCATGCAACAAGTAATAGAAAAATTCTGTCGTTCAATAAACAAAAATTGGCCAACGATTACATCCTGTAATATGATTGGCTGAAAGACATATCACGTGAAAAAATAACGAAATTTTGCACCAATTTATCTCACCACTGTTTTATCAGCCCCTTCTTGAAAGCAAAATCCCGTATCCGGATCAAAATCAATCATAGCTGGCCACCTGAAATACACATGAATAATAGTTGACAGTATATATAGTGACATAAACAAAATGCTTACAGATCCGGAGTAGTATAGTGGTAAGTATCTCCGCCTGTCACGCGGAAGACCGGGGTTCGATTCCCCGCTCCGGAGAAACATTTTTAATCTTTTTACTAATTTTGATTATTTTATAATTTAGAGTAGTAAGACTATAACAAAATTTCAAACTTATATTATTATCCTTTAATTTTAGCAAAAGTGTTAATTTTTTGCAAAACTGCAAAATCAAGTCTTGGTAAAGGGCCAGTCCTAGCAAATAAAGAAAACCCTGCTCAGTGCTCCAGAGACCTAAATGCTATTCTTAATTTTTTCCGAAAAATGGGCTCAGTTGAAAAAATCGACTTAATTTGACTGGGTAAAAAATAAGGCAAATTCAAACGTTCTGTAACATTCTGCTTTCAAGGGACAAAAGCACAAGGTTAAAGGTCAACTGTGATTACCAAAAATGCATTAGCAATATGCAATGACGAGTACGTTAGGACAAAACGGGACCAGATCAAAGGGACACGACAGTGCCAAAAAACAGAAAATGTGTTTATACAGTCTGGTTTTACTTATGTATGAAGTTGGGGCCGGAGTTGTAAACTCCGGTTCACACTTGTTCTTAAGGACACAGGGACAGGGACAAGGACAAATTTTGGTCAGCTGCTGTTAAGAATAGACACAAGCGTTCTGGCTAAATTTTTGCATACCTATGATATTATGCAAGTGAGTAGTGACCGCAACTTTATTCATGCGAAAAGTTGGCTTATTCGGCCCATGAAGTTTTCTTGGAATCGCTAAAGGCCAAAAGGACAAAACGATGGACAAGAACGTGTATGAACCGGGCTTAATTTACCCAGTTGGGGCAGTGGCTGGATTTCCCCAAGATGGGGCTGGATTTACCTACAATAACATTAGGGGAAGAAGCCGAGGCTGAGACTGTTTTTTAGCCAAAAAACAAAATAATAATAATTTCTGCAAAATATGAAGCAAAATAAAATTGACACGCTATGATTAAGGAGTATATACATTTATATATGGAATCGGAAAAAGTAAAGGAGATGCGGGGGTTTGAACCCCGGGCCTTCCGCATGCAAAGCGGACGATCTAACACTGAGCTACATCCGCACACTTTATACACCAGCCAGCGCTACAGGTGATATGAATATTGTTACTTAAAAATAATTATAATATAGACCCTTTTTATATGCGCATAAATTAGCACGAGAACAGCATAAACTAATTAATATAGATTTGAAACTATAAACAGGTCAACGTCAAGTTACTAAATTAGTATGCAATATTTCGCTAATCATTGATCATTGATTGTTTCAACGAGTGATAAAGTGTCCGTCGAGTGAAAGAATAGCCACAAATCAGCAGCTACTAACTGAAGCAAAAGCGGGGAAACTTACACGTCTGCGAACACGGAAGCATATGATGTAGTTGTTGGTAAATAACTTGGTCAGCACTACGTAATATATATACCGTCTATGGTCGATTCATACTTAGAGTCATAAAGCCCGTTCAGCCGACAAAATTACGAAACAAGCACTTCTGTTGACGAGCGCACATAATTCGACGTGACCACAGTAAAGTAATATTTTACCGTATCGGTAAAATTAGGCGCGGCACGCACCAAATTTTTTGTCGGTACCTACTACTTAGTTTTTCATTTTTAGTCGAGTCTGAATGAGTCTGAAAATCTGTTCGACGATTACGTTTTACGTATGTCTAAGTACATACAATTTAAGAATTGACCGGTGATATACACCGGATTGTACCAACAAAAAATAGCTCAATAATAGGAATAGCTCAGGAATAAATAAATACCTTTTCATTGCACCAACATTAAGCTCGAGAATAGTTAGTCTCGAAGCTGGGGTATAGTTTAAGAATAGTTAAAGAATAGCTCAGGAATAGCTAAAGAATAACGAACATTGTTGCACTAACCAAAGTTAGAGAATAGCTTATTCTCCAGCTATTCTCCTGTAGTGTGCGTGTTATTCCTGATCTAGACCAGGCATACTTGAAGAATAACCTAATAACTTTTCAAAAAAATTACCAATTTCGATATTTTCAACAAATCCATGTTTATTTAGCTTATATATTATTTATTAAGCGTAAAAATAACAAAACAAAAAAATTTAAAAATTGTCACTTTCGGGTTCCGTTCGTCATCAGGTTACTGACTTGTCCCAAGTCGACGCACTTTCGGTGAGCGGACGAGAAATAACTCTGCTCTCATGACGAAAATGTAGGCGGGCTTGTTTCTGCATATTCTCGAGCTCAATTGGCTGTCGGCTAGGCTGTGAATGGATAGCAATGATGCAGCCACATTTTTATTGGCCAGCTGAAGAATAAGTTATTCTCCAGCTATTCTCGATATTCGTTATTCTCGAGCTATTCCCTAATGCTGCACACTGCACTGGAACAGGGTTTTTTTTTGGGTCCACGAGTGGGTCCAGACTCAAGTTCTCTTAACTGGACCCAGCAAAAATTAACCTGACCCAAGCCAGACCCAAGGGCGTAGATAGGGAGGGGTCGCGGGGGTCGCGAACCCCCTTTTTGGTTGAACCTTAAGAAATTGTCAACAAGGGTCCCCCCTTTGGTTTTTATCGCCCCGCCGAAAAAATTTCTTGATACGTCTCCAATTGACCGAATTTTGCCTGAAAATCAAAAAATTCTCGAATTTTTTTCTGAGGGCGGCCGTACCCAGACCTCTGCATCTCTATGGCTGACTAGCCCTTGTTATTATCTTTCATCAAAGCCTATGCATCTCTACCAGGGTTTTTTTTTCAAAAAATTTTGTGTGCATAATTGTGCAAAATTTTAATTTTAGTGTGCAAAATTTTATTTTTCTGTGCAAACTGTAAATGCGTTTTCTTCATCTATATAGAAGCTAATATACGCGTTTTTATACCTCTAAAGGTACTTACGTATCAGTGGCGTACCTAGAACAAATTTTGAATGCCTTTTCGATTTTTTTTGTAATGGGTGAAAAGGCATTTTTTAGCAATTTTAACACTCATAAAACGCCTTACAAACACAAGATTACTAAAACAAAAAGTTGCAAAGGTCTGGGGGCGGCAGCCCCCATAAAAGTATTGGCGATTTTTCTAATTTTCAGACCTAATTTGGTCAACTGGAGACGCATCAGAATTTTTTCCGACAGAAAAATTAAAACACAAGATAGTAAGTCACGTCACATCAGACAGTGTATACAACACAAGTAAATGTAGCATAATATACTCGTGTAGACATGCAAATGCAGCATAATGTACTCGTGTATATATATACATGCATAGGCTTAGATGAAAGATATGTAATAGCAAGGCTTAGTAAGCCACAGAGTCGCAGGGGTCTGGGTCTGGGCCTGGGGGCGGCAGCCCCCACAAAAAATGGGAAAAATTTTGATTTTTATGCCAAATTTGGTCAATTAGTGACGTATATATCAGAAAATTTTTGCGGCCGGACCATAAAAACCAAAAAGAGAAGATTCCCACCATCCGTCCACCCTGGGCATATACACCCTTGCTGGTTGCTGCTATGTTTATGTTGGTGTGCTAGTGCTGAAATTCTAAATATTGGAAATTACTGGCATTAACACAATGGCTGTCAGATGCAGATCCAAGAAATTTTTTGAGCGTAGGGAAGCCGACCCACCTTCCTTAAATTAATCTTGCAAAAATGTGTGTGCCATAATTGGCGGGGGTCTGGAGGCGGCAGCCCCCAAAAGCCACAGCTTTTGTGGAATTTTAAAATAAAATTTTCATTAAAAAAGCAACTTTAAGCAACACTTTGTTGGCGAATCTGGGTGATTGCGGGGCCTAGGGGCGGCAGTCCCAAGAAGCCAGAGCTTGTATGTATCGAATTTTGAAATAAATTTTGCATTGAAAAACATTTCATCAGCAACTGTTTACGAATTGTTCTGGGTCATTGCTGGGATCTGGGGCGGCATTCCCCTGAAAATGTAGAAATTTTTTATTTTTCGGGCAAAGTTTGGTTAATAAAAAACGAAACGGAAATTTTTTGGCCGGGCCATGAAATTCAATGGGGGTCCCTTGTGGGGGGTCCCATTCAATGGGGGTCCCTTGTGTAAAATTTTACTGGAAAAAATTTCTGGGGCGGAAATTTTCACCATCCCCCCTTGGTATGTATATACATGCCCTTGTTACGTTATATAATATATACATACATAAAATCATATCAGTGGCAGATCTAGGAAATTTTCAGAATGGGTGGAGCAAAGCAATTCCCCCCTTCGTGAGACAATTTAGTTTAGAAACGTAGATGCCGTAGTTTGTGGAGGTCTGGGGAGCTAGAGACTTGTGGTTTTTGACAATGTGTAACACGATTTTTAGAAAAATAAAGCTCTAGCAATTTGAACAGCAATTACGCAAATCATTGTGCCTTTTGCCAAGTAGCGGTATAAAAATCTGCCGTCGTTGATGATGCCGCCAGTTATGCCAGTAGATGCAGGGGTCTGGGGGCGGCAGCCCCCAGAATTTTTTTTCGATTTGGCATTAGAAACAGTGCATTTTGAGCATATCCCAGGCCCATCGGGCACTGTGCATTATTGTGCAAAATTTTAATTTTTGTGTGCAAAATTTTAAAAAAGTGTGCATTTGCACAGGGTTTTGCACAAAAAAAACCCTGATCTCTACAAAAGTACATTATGCTGAATTCACTTTGTATAATACACTGTCTGATGTGACGTTCCCATACTTAGTTTTTAATTTTCCTGTCGGAAAAAATTTCCGATACGTTTCCAGTTGACCAAATTCGGCGTAAACAGTTAAAAAATCTCCATTTTTTCTGGGGGCTGTCGCCCCCAGTAACCTGTGACTGCCTAATACACTGTTTAGTGTATCGTTTTAGCTGTTTTGTCACAAAAATGACAATTTTTAGTAAATTTACAGGTTTTAATGCCAGAAAATTTTGAAAAATTTGCAAATTTTACAGTTTTTGGAGCCTTTCCAGCCCGCAATTTTTGCAACTTTCAGTGTTTTGACCTCCAATTTTACGTTTGATGTCGAAAATAAGCATTGTTTTGACCGATAAATGCTAAAATGTGTCGCTTTTTGCGTTAAAATTGCAATTAGGTGCATACTAATACACTTCAAAAAATCGAAAAGTCATTCCCCCCCGAAATTTTTTTCTGGCTACGCCACTGTTATATAATATAAATGTCTACGATTTACAACATGACCCAGTCAGTGCTTAACTGGACCCAACGAAAATTAACCTGACCCAACGTGGACCCACTGTCGATTTTGAAAAAAAACCCTGCACTGGAAGGTTTCAGAATGAAACTTTGACAATAGAATAAGAATAGCTCGAGAATAAGTGGGTGCAATTGGCCGTTAGAATGCTATAATATTTTATTTTTATATCATGCAACGAAACAATTCTAAAACATTATTCTACTTTCGAAGTCAGAAAAAAGTTGCAAAAATTTTAGAGCTGATGGGAATCGAACCCCCTATCCTGTGTTTTGCAGTCACACGCCTTAACCGTTTGGCCACAGCTCCGTTGGATGAT
Organism: Trissonchulus sp. WLG1_4; assembly: GCA_030248245.1. Lineage (NCBI taxonomy): Eukaryota > Metazoa > Nematoda > Enoplea > Enoplida > Ironidae > Trissonchulus > Trissonchulus sp. WLG1_4. The sequence continues at coordinate 29,677 of JASANF010005790.1, forward strand.
TCGATTAAAATCGTAGAACTAAATGTTTTGTTAAAAGCATCAGGAAAGAACTGCCTCGAAACTGATTCAAAAGAATCGATATTGCAGAGCATCGATTTTCATTTTGGCATTGTCGTTTGTTATGCACAGACACGTACACACACACATACACACCAACGTACGCGCTGCGAGCTGCACACAAGTCACAGCTGGTCATTCCAGCAGGCTTCAGTGATGCACTGAAACTGAGCATGATTTACATGCATTTTCAGTTTCAGTGCATTAACTGAAATTAGTATGCACGGCCACTGAGGCGGCCGCGCAATAATCACGCCACTAATAGTGTACAAGATTAAACTGTGGCGTGATTATTTCGTGATTTATATCGGACTGTATTACCGGACATATCGACTGTATTGGCCCTTACCCGATTTCTGACTCAAATAATACGTGTCGGTTTACCAAGGAGAACGAGTCCACGGTTAGAGAAAATACGAAACGTCTATCTCACAGCCAGGGGTGGACGCGGGTCGAAATTTTCGACCCGCGACCCAACCCAACCCGCGGCTCGACACTCGTGGGTAACCCGCGACCCAACCCGCGCCGTAAAACCAGACCCGCGACCCACCACTCTATAACCATAACGTACATTATACAGGGGCGTGTAGCCAGGGGTCTGAGGGCTTCAGCCCCCAGAATCCTATGTATTATTTTTACACTTATTAGCATAGGCGGATCTAGGGGGGGGGGGGGGGGGGCGGGGGGGGGGGCCCCCCCCCCCCATTGGGTCGAGGGGCCTATCGAGTCGGGGGCCTATCGGCCCGAAGGGCCGATAGGCTCCCGACTTGTGCATACATGTAGGTCGCTCTCCATGTTGTTTTAGGGCCTATTAAGGCCCTTATAGCCTGTTGTGGACTAGATAGGCCCCTCTCCATGTTGTTTTAGGGTCTATTTAATTTTTTGATTTTTAGACCAAATTTTGTCAATTGGAGACGTATCAGAAATTTTTTTGGCCGGGCTATAAAAACCAAGGGGGGACCCTTGTCGACAATTTCTTCAGGTTCCAGTTTTCGCGGGTCGGAAAAAATTTTTTTCGACCCGCGCAGCCTGAAGTGGGTACCCGCGGGTCGACCCACGGCTCAAATTTTCCGACCCAACCCAACCCAACCCGCGGGTACCCACGACCCGCGTCCACCCCTGCTCACAGCTGCCCCGTGGAAAAATAGGAAAGTACACACATACATAGGAGCAGGAATACACTTCACAGCGTGCAGCGACAAGCATTTTCGCGAAAATATGATATTCTTCAAAAAACGATCACTTTGCAGATACGGGGGTTTGAACCCCGAGCCTTCCACATGCGAAGCGAACGCTCTACCACTGAGCTACATATGCATATCCTCTGTTGAATTCAAACGTAAAAAGGAACCACATAGGGCCCATTTTTTTTGTCGGACAAAAGGAGTTAATTTTACTCCGATTAACCAGTTTGAAAATCATGCTTAAAAATGCCATTTCTAAACCTCCGTTGACTTCACATTTGCGCGCTGGTTTTTATTCAAACTGAACCGACTATGCTCGCTAAATATAAGCGTGATACAGTTTTAATCAGATCCGATTAAATCCATGTTTGGTTAACACCCAACACGACATATTATTGGATAATTGGTCCTTACCACGGATATCCGGTCACTTTTGCGCAAACCAGAGAACCTGCTGAGAATTCCGTTTCCACCAGAGCTCCTAGACAGCCCGGCGCCACACTAGCCTTGTCACAGCTGTTCGCTGACTCGTCTGAAACGGCACAAACGAAACCTGTCGACTTAATGATTCAAAATGCGGATGGACTCAATTTTCGTGCGTTATTCAGCCCTCATTCCCTCAATATATCCCAAATAATCGAGAAACCGGGAAAAGGGCTTCGAAAATTTGAGCAGAAGCGGGTAAAAAATGGCAAGTTTTTTTAAATCTCGTAAAAGTTGGGGTATTTCCGGTCAATCTGAGATTCTGAGGGGAGGCCTCACAATGTTTTGATCCCGCTTCATGTATGGATGCTTCCGATGGTCCCACGGTGTCTCAAAACTTCTTAAAAAACAGAAACTGAAAAATCTTCGCCAAGAGCATTACGACTTTTCCATTAAACGTTTTCGTTTTCTACTATTGTATTGTATGTCTGGTCCAAAAAACAGATAACTTTGACGTTGAAACTATAGCAAATTCCCATAAACTGCTTTATGTACCTGCGTTCATATAGCAGTACCACAAGTCGGGCAGTGTGTCGGCCAAAGTGCCCGCGGGCAGCAGACGCCATTTCTGGCAACTGGGGGCGCTGCATTGCACCCAGATTTCTCTTTCCACTGTCGGTTTCACCGTGGACATGGCTTAGACGGGTTGGCTGTAACAAACATTGAGGTTTAGGAAGCCTAATCATAATCATTTTTTGATCATTAATTTTGATCATTAATTTAATTAATCATTTTTTGATCATTAATCATAATCAATCATCATCAAAACATTTTTTGTGGGTGGCGTCATTATTATTGCATTTTTTGTTGTGCGACAAATAGTCGGAGCTTAAGGATGTTCCCTTCATTTCAACACAGCACTAAAGGCTTTCCATTGATGTATATGTACTTAAGTCAAAGGGGGACACCCCCTCGTTTAAACGAGTAAAGTTCGATACATTATGGGCAAAATCATCAAAGCAGAGAATGGTCGCCGGTAGGGTAACCACTAACCATAAAATGTAACGGCCAAAAATTTGGGCACCCCTCCCCCCCCCCCCTGAGCCTGCTAATTTTCAACCCCCTCCTTGTTTACCCCTGGGTCCAGGGGCGTAGCCAGGGGGGGGGGGAATGGGGGGAATTCCCCCCCCCCGAAATTTTTTCCGACTGAAATTTTACACAAGGGTCCCCCCTTTGGTTTTTATGGTCCGGCCGGAAAAAATTTCTGATACGTCTCCAATTGACCAAATTTGGCCTAAAAATCAAAAATTTCCCCAATTTTTTTCTGGGGGCTGCCGCCCCCAGACCCCTACAACTCTTTGGCATAGTGTTTCTTGCTTTTATCCTAAATGAAAACATGTGCATGTACATACATGTGCATGTACATACATCTGCATTGTGCCCTATGTATTTGCTTAATACAATGTTTGGTGTATGGTTTTAGCTGTTTTTTATTACAAAAAATGCATTTTTAGTATATAATTTTACAGTTTTTATGTCAAAAAATTTCGGAAAATTTGCTAATTTGCGAGCTTTTGGACCATTGCCGGCCACCGTTTTTGTAATTTTCGGAGTTTTTAGCTCCAATTTTGCGTTCGATGCTGCAGCGGTGGAAAATAAGCATGTTTTTGACCGAAAAATGCTAATATGTGTCGTTTTTTGCGTTAAAATTGCAATTAAGTGCATTTTAACACAATTCAAAAAAATCGAAAAGTCATTCCCCCCCCGAAATTTTTTTCTGGCTACGCCACTGCCTGGGTCCCTAGCGAGATCCCGTCCCTCAACTGGGATTAAATTTCGAGGGGGGGGGTCGGCGGTTTTCCCTACTTCCCCAGCTACATTTCTGGACGAAAATGGAAGCGGGGTCAATTTTCGCTGCCCCCTACACCACCCTGCGACGATATAGCCCCCACTTGAGGAAATCCCTGCGCCGCATTTCACACAGGGGGTCGCCAGGCAAAAAATCGAGTATAAAAGCACCGCATAAAGCCATATTAGGCTATTTATTTTTTGCTGCCGCCAGCAAGTTGTAATATTGAAAGATTGTAATTCAGTCTCACTTATCTGTGCAGTTCTGATTAAACTTGAATCTTAATTTGGTCATACAGATATTCATCATTACAGGCATAAATTTCAATTTAATTGACATATGTATTGTATTTTAAATGTAGTAAGTATAATACATATATATATATATATAAAAGTAGCAGCACATTTTCTACACGCTGTGACTTGTGAGTGAAGCTGCACATTTATTTGTCTGTTTACACTGGGAAACTAGTTTTCAGCCACTTGGAAACGTCACACAGCTTGAAAAGTTAATATTCACAGCTGCATTTAAGTGCCTATCATTCAGCGGTTCCATGGTGTAATGGTTAGCACTCTGGACTCTGAATCCAGCGATCCGAGTTCAAATCTCGGTGGAACCTAAGTTTTTGCTTAAAAAATGATTTTATTCATTGAATGAATATCTGTAGTTTCAACAATTTTTTTTACAAAATGAACTTTACAACCGGTTTCAAACTGGGACATAAAAAAGTTTAAAAACATCTAACACAACAAACAGCCTACAGCGAAGTACATTATGTCACAAACGCAAAATGTTCACTTTCGACTTTGAGCGCTTATATATAAGTCGAAACGGTGCATCACAGAACCTTAATTGGGTGATTAAGGCTCGATTCATACTCCACAGCCGTATGTCCGTTCAGCCGGCACTTCGGCAGAGTGACAATTCAATTTATATTGAATTTTTATTGACGGACATGACAAGCACGGGCGCCTCTTGGACGACGCCGCTGCCATAATTCGACGCGAAAAAAACGCCCCGATCGACCTCGAGCAGTGGTGTAGCCGAATATTTGTCGAAGGACCTCCGAAGACTCTGCTGATAGTGACCGATCAAGACATGCGATTTTTGCGGTCAGTGGAATGCGGACAGGTAGTCTGTTCCGCAGGGGCCCGCCTTGATTTCCTTGACTTTTTAATACAGCGGGCAGATACGTCGCAGTTTCGGTACGTCATTGTCAGCATTGGCGCCAATGACATTTCGACGGAGCGGTCACGCTGGCCTGAATCGGCTCGACGGGCAGTGCAAAAGCTCAGCCAAATCACGACCCAGGTCATTTGGTTTGGGCCCTTTTCCCACAGCGACGCGCCGTCGGACGACATGCGTCAACTCGACGACACCTTTCGGCAGGCCTGCACCAATAGCCGTGTGCGATATATCTCGACCCTGGACTACCCAGAGAAGAGTTCACGACAGCCCATTTTCACCACCAACACGCAGATGTTGACGATGACCGGCAGCCAAGCCCTGTATGACTACTGGGGCGACGCTGTGCCGGCTATTGAAACAGTGCAGCCTTATTGGTCAGAAAGCGCATTTGACCAACCCAGCCTGCCTCGCCGAAATCGACCGCTCGACACCCCTGCGCCCGTTGATTCAGTCGTGGGCAATCGCCTCGCCCGCAGAATGACCCCACCGTCCGGACCGACCTACCAGCCCCTCACCTCCCCAGTGTCCCCGTCTTGGCCCCAAGGTGCAGCCTGCGCTATGACCCCCTCTGACCCCCCACGCAAGATTCCGGCAACGACCCCCAAATATCCTGAGCCATCGACAGCAGCCCCCACCCCCACCAGAGACCATCACGGCACCGCCCCAATGTCCCAGGCCGACCAAGGGCTCGACACGCGAACGAGAACCCAACCATTCCCCCAATCTGCAGCCCCAATTCTGCCCCCGCCAGGATTTGCGCCCCCAACGACTCCCCAGACGCCCGAACTCACATTTCATTCGTATTTGCCCCTTTACGTGACCCAGGGCGGTGTATTGACGCTTTTCATCCCGAAAGGATCGCAGCCGCCGAATATTTTCTTTCAGCAGTAGTGGAATGACATTATGTAATTGTAAACTGTCCACTGACTGTAGGAATCCAGCTTGTGCCTATTGTTAATCAGTAATTTTTTTTTGTTTTGTTTGTTATGTATGCTGTATGTGAAGGACACCAATGTACTGCTTGTTTGCTCTTTTTGTTGAAGTTTGTTTGTGACGACCCCAAATAAGGACACACGTATTGTTTATTCATGACTAAACATTTTTGTCAATGACTGAACGGGGACGTTCGTTCATTTTAAGGAGTCCCGTGTAACAGGGGACGTTCGTTCAAACTCTGCTGTTACACTGAACCCCCCCTTACGGTCCCTAAATGACATTAGTTATTTTAGACTAATGACCTAAAACTTAATGGCGCTTGTAATTTAATATTGAAATCAATTAATTTCATTCCTAAAGTTGTGAGAAAGCTACCTACAGTATGACTTAAAATAAGCCGCCCAAGCGGACCGATTAATCTTGAAGAGACCCAGGACGCAAGATGACACCAGTTAGCGTGATTGTTGTGAGAAGTTGGATGAAGGACGGTTGGTGTGAGAGTGAAGAACTTGGGTGTGAGAGTGAGGAACTGTGGTGTGAGATTGAGGACGGAACGGTTGTGTGTGAAGTGGATAATTGTGAAATGACGGTTATGGCATCAGTTGTGAATTGAATTGAACTGTTTGAAATTGTTTGGAATTGTATTGGAAAGACTTGGAATTAAAGTGAATTTGGAGATTATTGTGTTACTGCGTGCACTGTTGAGTAGACTAGGGAATTGGTAGTTAATAGGACTTATAAGACTTAAAATTAGACACTTGATTAAATAGGCATTTGACCATTGCCTATTGCCTGAACTGTAACGGGTTTCGGTACAGAACCGATTCCTAGACAAGTGGTCAGCTAGCCATTGTCCGACTCAGCTGGCCCGTGACAAAGACGGTTAACACCGCGACTGGTATACGGGCACTGCAGGATCGCTACTGGGCGTGAGAGTACCTGCGCAATAACTAAAAAAGACCCACCAATACCCGTCTTTGTTACAACATTTCAAACGCACACTTACATTCACACAGACCCGCACAATTACACAGATGAAAACACGCAAAGACGCACACACATAACTCACTAAGGGGCTGTTATTTTTTAATTTCATTTCAAAATAACATAATTTTATTTCATATAATAGCAAAAGGATATATTGGATATGCGCATCTTAGCGTAAGAAGTGTTGGACTTAGTTTCGTGCGGTTTTATGGTAGTAGTTTTTCTGTAATTTTGAGTATATCTTCATCAGTTGGCTTGAGGTAATGGTTTTGGAAAACGGTGGCAGATTTCCATCTTCCTTGCTTCATCACCAGGTGCTGCGGGACGCCTTTCTTGATGGCATCTGATGATCCACCTGATCTGCAGCTGTGCCATGTGAGGTTCGGTGGAAGATTTAGGGCATGTAGGGCGTGTTTTAGTGCTTGTCTGGCGGCACAGTAGGTCATAGGTTTAGGCAGGATGAGGCTTCCTCTCATTGCTGGTAGCAAAGGTTTATTCGTCTGTTTTTGTTCTTGATTTAGTAGATTCAAGTAGGCTTGGAGTACCGGCCCTGGCGATAGGTGTGAGGTACCGGCGCTGATCAATACTGTGTTGCCTGTGGCGTGTTGGTCGGTTTTGGATTTCCGGATATACACCTCCAACTTTTTTGTCGTCAATTTTACGTCGCTTTGCCTTAGTGCGAGTGCTTCTGAGATACGTAGGAGGCCATAATATTGGAGGGCTAATAGTATGGCTGCTCTGAGTGTAGATGCTACATTTTGGTCTACCCAAAAAGACATTAGTTTTGCTACTTGGTCGTTTTGCATGGCGGGTCTCGTCAGTTTTTGTGAACCACAATTTTTCAGTGCTGCCTGGAATGCTAGTTTGGCCATGTGGGCGTTGGTGGGGCTGTCCACTGAGGCTAATTCGTGAGCCCACTTTATTGCACTCCAGTAGGTTTTGCTAGCTGATTGGGATTTTTCAACTCTCGTCAGGTGTTTTAGGTATAGAGCGGCCGTAAGGGCTTTACATGGTAGCCACTCTAGTTTTTTCTCATTTGCCCAACTTGAGAAGGACGAAAGGCTGGATACGTACTGTTTGACTGTTCCTTTTGCTCGTGCTGAGCACAGAAATTCTAAAAGGTCTTCTTCATTTTCATTGATTTTGTTCAGGTTGGTATGGAACTGAGTGACGAATAGGGATTTTATTCCTGAAGTACAGAGATTTCTTATTTTTATCTTAAGCTTTGGGCGGGTGGGTGGGGGGCTAAGGCCTTGTTCTTCTAGTCCAAACTTCTGTGCTAAGGCGCAAATGCGACTTTCTCTACAGTGCAGTCGCTTAAATACTCAGAAGTTTATGCAAATTAACTCTTAGGCCTACTACTTATGTAAATTAGTTTCGTATATCCCGCTCATCTGTTTTATGCAAATGAGCTGCATAGTTTGTTCTGGTACTTCTGTACGTATATATAATTAACAAAAACAACTTGTTATTTTTTAATTTCATTTCAAAATAACATAATTTTATTTCATATAATAGCAAAAGGATATATTGCAAGGACAAAGGGCAGAGGTATTGGTAATTCATTGGGAAAAGTCGTAGAGTTGGGCTAGGAATGGGCTGTTTCTAAGTGGCTCTATTCCCTCAGTACTCTGCGTGCCTGGTTGGAGGATATTCGCCGCTGGGTTGAAGACGCATACGCCTCGGACGTGGTTCGGCTCTTCACTTCGTAGTTCTGCAATACATGGCCAGAAGGAAGCTGATTTCCATAAAGGGCATAAAAGTGCACCTTTTGCTTGGCTTTTCTGGAGGTGTTTCAAGGTTTTTGGTATTAAGTAAAGGGGGGGGACTAGCCAATTTGTTTCTCCTTTCCAGCTGAGTGAAAAAGCGTCTACTCTTTCAGAATCTGGGTACCACAGTTTTGAGTTGAAACGGGGTAGCTTTCTATTTTTTGGGTTTGCGAATCTGTCAATTGAGAAGGGTCCCCAAATTTCGGATAAGTGTGAAAAAATGTGGGTGGATATTCCCCAGTCATCCCAGTCTGGTTGTCGGCTGAAGGAGTCTGCTACCGAGTTCATAGATCTTGGGATCCATTCAATTTCTAGCCTGATCGATTTCTCTGTGCAGAACTTATAGATTCTCAATGCCACAGCATTTAGATGGGGTTTTCTACTCCCTTTTCCTACTATACGGGTCACAGCTATGTTGTCCGTGTAGAATTTTACTGTTTTGAACTCTAGTTCGGCTTTAAAACTTTGGAGGCCTAGCTCTACCGCGCGAAGCTCCCTGTGCGTAGATGAGGCGTGTTTTTCACTGTCTATCCAATTTATGATATCGGCTGTTGGTTTTTCGAGTGCCAACACCGCTGCCGCCCCTGTTTGAGAGGCGTCCGTGTACACTAGCCGTTCTGGCAGAGTGTACGTTAGTAATTTTTGTTTGGGAAAGCTTGTGATATTTGATTTCCAGAATATAAGTTCTCTGAGGGTTTCGGGGGTAGGGGAGAACTTTTTGTCCCAAGAGGGCGAGGTTGAGATATCGCTATACATTTCTCGGGTCATGATTCCAGTAACCGAGCCGAAAACCAGAGTCAGAGAATTTATTAGTCCCGCTATTCTTGAGAGCTGCCTTGCAGATATTCTATTTTGCGCCAGCGTATGCTCTAAACAGTTTTTGCATTTTTCGATTTTCTCCTCGGGGATTTCCAGTGCAAAGTTTTCCAAATCTACAATCCACCCCAGGTGTTTTAGTTTCTGAACTGGGCGCCAGTTGCACTTTTCGTTTTCAGTGAATCCTAGTTTTAAAAAAGTTTGCCGGCAACTTTTCGCTGTTGCTGCTAGAGTTTTTGGATTTTTGTGCGTTATAAAACCGTCGTCTAGATATATAGTGGCTTTTGTGCCCTGTGTTCTCCAGTGGGCTATAACCGGGCGCAGAAGTTTTGTGAATAGGGAGGGTCCAAGAGATAAGCCGAAAGGTAGGACTGTAAAAACAAAGAATTTTGTGGTTTTCTCGTGTTTCCATGAGAAACCCAGAAACGTTTTGTATTCTTCTCTGACGTCTAGGTGGTAGTATCCGCTTTTTATGTCGAAATTACACATAAATCCATTTTTTTCAACAAAAGAAAGAGCTACCTCTATGCCTTCGAGTTTTATTTTGGGGGGATTTGTGTGTTTGTTTACGTATCTCAGGTCCAGGATTAGTCTCATCTTATTGCTAGACAGACGTGCGCTTAGGGGGCTAACGACCGTTGGTGGTTGTTCTACTTCTTCGATAAAACCGTTTTTCTGCAGCTCTTTTAGCGTGTTTGAAACAAAGTCTTTTTCTCTGAGGGCGGACAGGTTGTTAGGAAAAAAGGCGGGTTCCGGAGTTTTCAAGAAAGGTATGCTAAATCCATATTTTACCATATCTAGTACAAACTTGTCCGAAGTTATAGTTTCCCAGTGTAGATAATTCCGTCTCAGACTACCCTTAATCTCTGGTACCTCTACTGTTGGGGTTTTCTTACTTCCGAAGTTGTCACTTGGTGGCTCCGCTTGGTCCTGGTAGGCCTTTGAAGGGACAGTCGCGTGCCCAATGCAGGCATTCCGCAGGCATTGCATTGGTGAAACGCCCGGGGGTTTTCAAAGCCCATTTTCGGCTGGAAGGTCCCTGAGAGCAATGGGCGTGGTCCATGGGTCGGGTAGTGAGGCGCCATTTGGTACGGTGGAGTAAGGCGGTAGGCGTAGCGCGGGTTGCTGGGTCTGGGTTGCCGTGGTCCATAGGTGGTTCTGGCTTCGTCTATGGCCCTTTGGATTCTCTTACAGTCAGCTTCGGAATCGCCGATTTCTGTGGCTCCCTGATACTTTTTTACCGCAGTCCAACCGCCCTGGTCCGCGATTTTGAGGATCTTCTGTCTGTCTCTGATGATCTTCCGTGCTCCCTGGGCAGCCTCCACGATGGTGTCCCCGTCCACCGAACCGGTGCTGGTGCAGATTGCGGTCTGGATTCTCGCTACCTCCCTGTCGATCTGGAACAGCGTGTCTGCCTGGTGCTGGAGCCCCTTGTCCTCTAGGCGCGGGGGCAGTTCGGCTTGAGGCGGTGCTGGTTGGCTAGGGCGGTTCTGGATCGCTTCTTGGATGAGTTGTTGTACGCGGTCCTCTGACAGCGGGTTGGGTTCGGGGTTGACTGTAGGGGAGGACATAGACTAAGGCCTTGTTCTTCTAGTCCAAACTTCTGTGCTAAGGCGCAAATGCGACTTTCTCTACAGTGCAGTCGCTTAAATACTCAGAAGTTTATGCAAATTAACTCTTAGGCCTACTACTTATGTAAATTAGTTTCGTATATCCCGCTCATCTGTTTTATGCAAATGAGCTGCATAGTTTGTTCTGGTACTTCTGTACGTATATATAATTAACAAAAACAACTTGTTCACAAATTCGGATTAATGGGACTAGATTAACGGAATTAACTACCATAACTCGACATAGAAATTGTGCATCTTTCCAAGAATTTGCACGTTTATGCAATTTACACCGAGGAGCAAGTGTGTCAAATTAGAAAAAGGTCTCCTGCTTTTGCGTTGAATTATTCTAGTTAATTCAGTTAATCTAATCCAGTTAATCTGAATTTGTGAACAGGCCCTTAGTTACACGTTATTTTTCCGACACCTCATTCTAAAGAAGCCTGCTGCGCTGTGGCGCAGCAGGAAAATCTAGGGGGCACACGCATATACACATATGAGCTGACGTTTAACACGCAGACAGACGCAAATCTTACACAGTTTAGTGTTATAAAACCAGAATCAAAATTAAAGACCTGTTGTGCTGTGGCACAACAGGAAAAACCTGACTAAAGTTTGACCAAAAATTGTTGAACCCTGAGAGAAAGCAGGTGTAATTTCAGTGACTACTCGCTGTACTCTTGATGCCTGCAATTAGTTCTTTCCGTAATGAAATCACGTTTCTTTTTGTCTGAGGGTCCAGCATTTTTTGTAAGACATTATTTATGTAGTATATTTTTTAACCAACTTATCTTCACAATGTTTTTTTACGAATTGTGGATCTTTCTACTTGATACTTAGAGGGCCAATTTTGTTGTTGCATGCCTGTTGCTCAAACGAGTTTAGTTCATGTAGCATATCACCCAAAAACATCTATAATGTATATACCTGTTTGTACTAAAACATACCTACCCACCATCACAAAATTAGAGTGAAAAGACAGAAATCAAGACAAGTTCAGTCGGTTAATAGAAATTGGCTACCTTCTAGTTAAGTAGCGCTCCTCGGCGTTTATGTATAGACAGTAGACACATAACATTCCGAACTGTAATAGCGCAGCGTGCCACGCTTACCGACCGCTCTTTTCAACAAACCTAAATTCGAACGACAATCACCCAAAAATTAGCTAAATCGATTTCATTTCATCAAAACCCAGAAGGAATTAAACCAAATTATTTACTGAGTCAATAAGCAAGACAGAAGAATGTTTATTCGAAAAGTTAAAACATTAGATACTTTGAAACAAAAGTCAGGTTTAAAACAACAAGTGAAAGTTTGGTGCAAAATGTAATCATTTAATATTGCAGCCTGCTTGCTGTTAACTAATTGCAACGACTTCCGTATACTACGGCAAGGCCTGTTGCGCAGCTTAAAATACTTACAAACTGATTCTAAATGCATTGATTGAGAATTGACACTACATGAGAGTTGATACTACAGTTTGATAATTAGCGTAGAACGAAGATAATTGATAATAAGCGATTCCAAAACTCCAACTCCAAATCGTTGTGAAACAGCGATCCAACGCTACAAAACAGGAAAAAGGGCCTTGGATCGCGGCAATCGTGCTGTATATCTTGTAGCATAGCACAGCTTCAGCTGACAAGAATAGAATAGCCACTTTGATCTGAGCTTGGAAAACTCGAGAAGCGTTGATCGGAGTGTTGCAACCTTCCATATGTACTTTTGATGAAGCATTAACGAACAGGTTTTGTAATACAAAGTGTCAAGTGTTTTCTCATTGTTTGTTGCATTGGCCAGCAGGAAAGTTAACCGACACTTTGTATGCAATGTGACAGACACACGGTGTACGCACACAGACAAACTCACAGTCTACAGCACTAGCCTGCAGGAAATTCAAACTAGGTAACAAAATACACTGGGTAACACTGAAACACAGCAGTGGCCAGTAACAGGTAGTGACTCGCAGACGCATAACGCACAGCATGCACACAGTAAAACATACAGCCGCACACACAAAGCGTACTTTGCACTACAGCACACAAACCATAGCAAATCAAACTTAAATACCTGTTGCGCTGTGGCGCAACAGGAAAAACAATATTATGTACAATACGGCAGTCACAAAAGCAATTCTTTTCAAAACACAGAAAATTTTAGATATGATTTACAAGAAAAAAAATGTCAAATTTCGTTTGACGTATTTTAGGATTTGGTCTCGAAAATCTGGTTGAAATCAAAAATTGGTTGAAAGGCAAAAAATCCAAAATAAATATGCCAAGACTTTTTTACTCTTATAACAAAGTTTTTATAAGCAAAATAGCACTGTATGAGAAATAGGGAAAGGTCTCAAGGTGACTCCTTAAAAGGAAAAACGATGTCCGAATTTTTAATTTAAGCGTAGCGGTTCAGTACATCACAAAAAACAAGACACGCAAAACAATTATTAACGCAGGTACAATACAAGCTATCAATACTGAGCCAAAATCTGTCATAGAACGGCCAAAAAATGAGCCCAGAAGTGGAAATACCAAAAATCACAAATAATTCTCTTCTTCATTCATCTTCCATGACGTAGTTGGGATGGACGACCAAAATCTGATCTCCACTTTCTTCTTGGCTGCCACGAAGCTCGATTAAAACATTGTCCTGAAATCAAGGATCGATTTATATTTTATTGTCATCTATATGTATTAAAACGGAGGAAAAGGGTGCATTTTACAAAGTATGTGGCTTTGCTAAATTCTGGATCTACGGACTTTTTCCTAACTTGCACATGATATCATCATGAAATATTCAACATGATTCATTACAAATTTTTTTATTTGTTTACACAGGTGTTAGTTGAGCTAAACTTCCGCTGAACAGAAACTTGCTGTCCTACAAGTTTGAAACTTTAACTGCGCTAAAACCTAGATATACCATGGACTAAACTCGTAACGAATTAGGCAATATTTTGTAATGAAAATGCGCGAATCTTATGAAAATGTCTGTAAAACCACGGTTTAGCAAAACAACAGTTTTACAAAATGCAAAGTCTGCTCAATTTTCACAAATTCTTTCCTACACGGTGTCAGCGCATCCGTAATACGCTTAGAAAACTAGGGGGATGAAGTATCAGTGTAATGGATTTCTTCGGTTTAAAATCGAGTCCCCTAACGTCCTACCGTATGAATCAATCGATCGATCACTCGCTCCACGATCAATTTCTGTCGAATCAGCTCCGTCTCCGAGTCTAGATCCTCCTGGATCTCCTTCAGATACCAATTCACCAGCTCCGACCGTTTTAGGCCGCCCGAACTATCTTCTCCTTCTGGCTCTGAAAAACAGACAACCCGGAGATCGGCGGTTCGAGCCCTACGTAAATTATAAAATGATTCTAAACCTTTTTTAATAGTAGTGATTTTTTGGCACTCCCGTACACTCAGACACACATTATAAATACCTACTTGCAGCCCTATCCTTTCAGCCGGCGAAATCTCGTAATTTTGACGGCTGAACGGATATACACAGTGTAAAAAGTATGTATTGACTTTACCACAAGCCTGATAAATCATCTTTTATCTCAAGCTCAGCCGTGTTAGTTTTAAACCACTATTAATTATGCCAATTTGCTACCAGTGTATTCGCTCTACTGCTAAATGGACGCTGCTACGGATTGCGTAATATCCATTTATTCATTAATTCATTAATTCACGGCAAAATTCTACTGCTAAGGGGTGTTGTCATTGAGACAGAGCAGAATCTGCGAGCAGATTCTGCTTTAAGCAGTATCCAGCGCTGCCTTTAGTTTTGGCCGCTACATGTAATGCTAATTGGCATTGAACAGCTGACGCCAAGTCAGCAACTTAAAGTCGACCTTTGCTAGCTACGTACGTACGTATATACTACATAAGATAACTCTGCCTTCAACTTTTTCTTCTTAGTAGGCTAACCCAGACAAGCCTGTCTGGTCAGCTTTCACTGTGACCACCTGTCTTAATACTCATACGTCAATTTCAAACACCACATTAACAGCATATTATATAAGTTTATTGACACTGGGTTTCACTCATTCGCGCACACGCAGAACGCAGTGATTACTTTTTTATACTTTTATATCAGTTAAACGTTGGAATTTTCAAACTTGAGACCGCCCCCCCGCGATTAATAATAATATGCTCATTCATTAATGTTTGATGAGAGGCAACTGACACAAGTTATTTCAACTAATAATTGTTAACAAAACAATTTTTGATGAAAGGGCATAATATGTCAGCCACTCAGCCATTAGGAATATACTTGGAGAGGGGGGGGGTATTTTTGAGTATCAAGTTTAAAATTTCCAATTTTTAATTGACATAAACATAAAAAAAATTTAATCATTTTGCGTGTGTGTCTGAATGAGTGAAAACGAGTGACTGTTCATCAATACATGACGTTATACTGTTAGGTGTGCTGTTATCATTTTAGTAATAAGAAACACACTGACTGGTCGCAGTGAAAGTTGACCAGTCAAAACTTTTCTGGGTTAGCCTACTAAGAAGAAAAAGCAGAAGGCAAAGTTATCCTACGTAGTATACGTACGTACGTAGCTAGCAAAGGTCGACTTTGAGTTGCTGACTTGGCGTCAGCTGTTCAGTGCCAATTAGCATTACATGTAGCGGCCAAAACGAAAGGCAGAGCTGAATACTGCTTAGAGCAGAATCTGCTCGCAGATTCTGCTCTGTCTTAATGACAACACCCCTAAAGTTTGCAAATCGCAACTATACTGCAGTTTTTGCAGGTTGCAAAAACGGGAGCCATATTATACCTTCTCCGGATTCTTCCTGTCGTCTCATTTGCAGAATGAGCAAATTGGCCAAATGCTTGTACTGTTCGAACGTCAGCGTCAGTGCTTTGGTCTGCACTAATTCCTCGCCCACACTGTTCCCATTCATATCCCCGCCTGTGCCTGAAAATAATACTGTGTTTGCTAAACCTATTCTGATATGACTGGCTTGCACCAAAATAGAATTGCTCGAGAGTAGAATAACTCAGGGATAGCTGATCTCATTCAAAGACTTATTCTTTAGATTTATTATGCTACGTTCTTCATTAGTGTATTAAACCAAACAAATTTTTTATCGAAACTAATGTAGTCATTCAAAAGTCGCAAAAACCAGCCACTCAAAATCTACACAACTGAAAAAACCACTGATATTTCTCAAAAAATAGCACCACTGTAATCGATTGAGTTATTGTAAACCATCCAATACCGTTACTGTCCGGAGCGGCCTCTATCTCCATTTCTAGTTCAGCCTCCTGTTGTTCCAAATGAATATCCGGCTGTTCTACTCGGATGATGGATTTGTTCAGAAGATTATACGCCGCTTCCACGTGTTTAGCGTTCACCTAAAAAAGCCTGCCTAAAAAGTTTTTCTTAAAAACTGGATTCATACTTGTCCATAAGGGCCAATTCTGACTACAGCCGGTCCGGTCAACCGGCCAAATTAAAACCGGTTCATACTCGTCCTTATGTATGGCCCAATAGATGTTCTTGAGCAGTATCAAAAAAACTAACTAAAAGTTTGACCAAAAAATGGTGAACACTGAGACAAAAATGTGATTTCATTAGGAAAACAATGAATTTCAGCAGCCATTAAGAGTACAGCGAGTAGCGGCTGAAATCACCACCTATTTCAATTCAGTGTTCAACATTTTTTGGTCAGACTTTAGCCAAAAATGTTACGATTTGCCAAAAATCTTCCAATTTTTTGCAGAATGACAAGATCAAGTCCAGTTAAGGTGGCACTCCTGAAATGTGGGTTTTGGCCATTATATTGAAAACGCGCAAAAATAAACATACATCGTAAGAACAAAAGTTGTTCAGGCTTAAATTTCCTTCAATTTGATGTGCATATCACATGAAAAAATTTGACTATTTTCAGCAAGAAAAATAGATTTTCACGGAAATAGCTTCACAAGCCAGTGCATTTACACGTATGCAACGATTTTGAAAGATTGAAAAACACCAGCAGCTGTGTTTTACTTGAACATACTTAAAAATTTTCGGTGTTTTATCAATTTGGTGCAATTTTTTTGTAAAATAAAGCAGTATTTTCTGCATAATACTGAAGTAAAGTGCGTGTGAGTACAAACGCAAATTTTCGGCTTGCGATTTTAAAAAAATGGCTCAACGAGGAACGTTAAAAATTGGCACATAAATGCGCCTCGTTGTCTTCGAGCGGTCGCAAAATTTGATTTTGAGCAAATCGATAGTATTTAAGAATTGTAGTCAAATTTACGTTTTTCGAAAATAGTGATTTTCGTGTTTTTCAATATATCAATCATATTCGTAAAAACTACATTTTGCGACCGCTCGGTCACGTTATGGCAAGCAAAATGAGCTGTTGGCTGTGCAACAGCTATCTAGTTGTGAAGAGAAATCGCAAGCCGAAATTCCACTCACGTTTGGTCTATAGTGAATGCTAATTTGTATCAATCAACTTCATATTTTGTGTTTGGGCATACTTTTGGACCAGCTTGCTATTGCACATCTAAAATTGGCCCCAGATTGACGTTTTTTAAAAAGTCATATTTCAGGAGCGCCACCTTAAGGGGGGGGGTGGCTACACAGGTCAAAAATCAAAGTTCTCCAATTTTGCTTATTTTCACATAATATGTTACTCCCCAAAGGCACCCCAACCTCAGATAAGAACAATTAACCTTGAAGGTGCACTTTTGGTTCAGTGCGTTTGTCAGTGTATTTACATACGCAAAAGTACGTCAAAAAGCCTAAAAGTGGCCCTTACTTGAAGAGTTCTAGCAGAAACCACATCAAGCCAATCAGACTGAAACTTGGCATAGTAATAGCCCACATGTAAGCGCAAAATCGTATGATCTGGATTTTTGAAATGTACTTTCAATTCTAAAATCGAGGGCGAAATGTGAAAAAATGGCCGTTTTTTGGGCCCGCCAAATTTGAGTGATTTTACATTTGGCGTCATTGCTCAGGCCATCAGGGGTTTTTTTGAAAATCCGAACTGCGGATTATTTGCGGACGGCCAAATTTTTTTGCGGACGGATAAAAGTCTCTGCGGACAGTCGAAAAAATTATGCATTATATATTTATATATATATATATATATATGTATATATATGATATATATATATATATATATATATATATATATATATATATATATATATATATATATATATATATATATATATATATATATATATATATATATATATATATATATGTATATGAGGAATCCTCTTTAGTCTTTATGCACCACTTCATAAAATTTCGGGGGGATGACTTTTCGATTTTTTGTAATGGGCTATAAAATGCACTTTTTACCAATTTTATCACTCATGAAACGCCTTACAAACGCAAGATTACTAAACCACAAGCTTGCAGGGGTCTGGGGGCTTGAACAATGAACCTTATTGTTTTTAATAAACCATACAGACCTTTAGTACCTACAGTTACTGTAGGTTTATGCTGATTTTAATACTGATTCATTTATACCAGTAAAGTAGTGTACTTACACTTTTCTTGTATTTCAACTCTATTAGCGATCGATGTAAATTCAATAAATTCAATTCAATTCAATTATATATAATTTCATAATACCGTAATTGAAAATGTAAATTTAAAATACTGCCACCCCCCTTTATGACAACTTACACTCTGGAAAACAATATTGGGCTAGAGCGGACACAAGGGTAATTAAGGGATTAATATTTGATAAAATGAGACGATATTTTATAAAATGAGACGTTTTATAAAATGAGACGGTATGGCTTTGGAGAGGCAATTATTTTGGGTCTTATGAGACCCAACGCAATTGACGGCTATTTTTGGTAAGCGGTTGCAAAAAATTTTTCTCTGCTCCGGGCAAATATATCCCCTGCATCCCCCCCACCGTCCGCCCTTGGGCACGGGGTTCTGGTGACTCCAGCATCCCGAACCTAGAGCGTTTTTAGATGTGACCCCAAAGCATCAGGGATCTGGGGGCGGCAGAATATTAGGCCGAATGTGGTCAAGTGGCGACGTGTGAGTGTCAGAAATATTTTCCGGCAACGAAACGAACATTAGAGGGACCTCGAATGAAAATCGGGAAAATATAGAAAAAATAAGAATTTTACCCAATAAGCCACAACGTTGCAGTGATCTGGGGGCGGCAGCGCCCAGGAAAAAAAAACAGACCTCCTAGTTCAAAGCATGAAAGAAAATGCTATTTTTGCTTAAGAAGCAGCATGTTTATCCACCACTTCAGGGACCATGAAAAAATTATTTTTCGTCGATCCTAAAGGGGGGTCGGTATCCCCGTGAACCCCTTTTAGGGACGCCCTTGACAACTTCAACTTTTAATTTTCATGTCGGAAAAAATTCTGATTAGCCTTCAGTCGATCAAATTCTGCCAAAAGATTGAAAAAATCTCCAATTTTTTGCTGGGGACTCCGGTCCCCAGGTCTCTGCGGCTTAGTGAACTTGCGCTTGTAGTTGTAATGCAAATTTAAGTGGTAAAATTGCTGCAAAGGCATTATAGCCCGTTACCTAAAATCGGGAAGTCATTCCTTCCGAAATTTTTTTATGGGTAGGCAACTGCGTTTAATTATGAAATTAATTAACAGCATTAATCTTCATAATACACCATACAAGTCATGTATATACTTATACATTGTTGTGATGAATTAAAGGGAAGAGACATTGCAAGAAAATTTTTTGAAATTTTAGTGTAAATTTGGTCATTTGGGGACTGCCAGAAAATTTTTCCGGAAGTGACACAAAACCCAAGGTGGATCACAGGGAAAAATTTTCCTTTCGAGCAATTTCGGGATGCGGACGCATTGCGGACGGCTAAAAAAAATTGCGGACGACTCGAAAAAATTGCGGATGTCCGCACTGTGGTCCGCAAAAAAAAGGATGGAAAAAAAAAAAATGGATCATAGAGCTTGATATATTATGACATTAGCTATCGATCATGTTAAAAATCAACTTGTCAGTATTAACAAAAATTTCGAGTCAAGTGACGCTTTGCAACCACAAAAAACTTTTTTTTTCGCTTATGATTTACGCGTAAAATTGAATTTTTGGGAGCCCCTAGCAAAAAATTGACAAAAGCATTGGTTCCAGTTTGTCACATCTGCGATGCGCCCTCCCTAGGGCTACATGGTGTGCAAATTTGAAGCCAATCAGAGGACCTGCGAACTTTTCACTTTTACAGGTAGCCCCCCTTTTAAATAGCAGTAAAGTAGAAAAACC
>JASANF010005792.1:0-15940 GCA_030248245.1 Trissonchulus sp. WLG1_4
TAGCAATTTATGTATGTAGCTTAATTAATTAATTAATGCATATTTACCTCAGTTTTTAAAAAATTACCTCCGTTTTTAAAAAAAATTGAACTGAAAAAAGGCAAGTGCGATAATCAAACGTCGAACTTGCGTTCCCGTTGACACAAATAACTAGTGTTTACAGCATAGCCCATCTCCTAAACAATAATTCCTAGTTGCCATGCTTAACAATTTTCACTAGTTGTAGTTGAATGCTGTATTTAACTGTATACAATGAAGGGAAGTACTCAGATGGAGAATAGGTTTAAGCTGGCGCTCTGAGTAACCGACTTTGGGCGATAAAATTTTTCACGTAAGTTTTCGTTAATTAACTCAAGAAGAAAAGTTGTTCCAAATTAAATTAGCTTTCATTTGATGTACATAACGTCAAATTTTGTTCAACTTGAAATTTTAACCTATTTTTCAATGGGAAAAAATCTTTAAATCGATATACCAAAAAATTCTATGTGGCTTTTGGTACTTTTTCCTGTTGTGCCACAGCACAACAGGTCTTTAATTTTGATTTTGGCGGATAACACAGGACTGGTAGTGTGCTATAAGCTTGTGAGTTTGTTTGCTGTGCACTTTGGGTCAACTGTGCGTGTGTCTCTGCATTGTCCAGCACAAAAGTTACACACCAATCAGTGACACTTTCAATGTGCGTTCGTGTAGCTCATGCAGGTTACGTATTGTGCGTGAGTCACATTACTGATTGCTGTCTGATCATAGAAGTCTGAACTGACAACAGATGCTTGCAAAATATCTGCGCATGTGCGGGTACAAATTGCCAACACGGTACATAAGTTCCTTAGTTCCTTGTGCCAAATACAATTACACCAGCCACAGTGTCACACAGTTTGTTTATATTTCTTTACATGCAATCATAGTAGGCTTACACGAAAGATCTGTTCCATGTTAATTCATATCTCAAACAAATGAATATATTACAACTATGTATTGCGTTAAAATTTTGTTTTGATTAAAAAAACAACAAAATGTCGCTGCACAACAGGCTTTAGCTGACCACCGGTCAGTTTACTTAAAACGTTTGGCTTGATACTTACTGAAAGTTTTGCCGCAGATTGAGCTTGTTAAAACAGTTTTTAATGGCGAATTGCTAGGTGCAACTTTTTAAAAAGTCGTATGTGTAGGCAAACCTTTCAAAAAAAATTTCTAAAATACGTTGACCAATATTGACATAAAAACACTATTTTTCAAACTAATTTTACGTTAGCTACTTTTTGGCTTCTGAAACTTTTCTCAACGGATTTTGAGTACAGAAAAATTAGCTCTATATTTTGGAAAATACGTATGTGTAGGCAAACTTCAGGTTTCTGTGGGCTATGGTGCTCATTTTTTCATGATTACTCTCAGCTGCAAAAAACGATTCAAATGAAACTTTGCAAACGGTGAGAACAGACATATATATAGAGGCACCGCACTTCTTGAATTGTAATTATTATGATTTGCTTCAAAACTATAGTCCTTTAAAGACGCCGCTTTTGATAAAAATTAAAATAACTAAAAATTTACCGCCACTAACTAAAATTCGGCAAAAATGGTGCCTTGGCAAGATAATTTAAGCTATTAATTGTTAAATTTGGTTGACGCACCGCTGAGCTACGTCATTTCAAAAATTGGACAAATTTTGCAAAATTTCAATTTTCATGTCGTCATAAAATTCGCTAAAGTGCTATCAGAACTCTCAAACTTTGCAAAAATACTTGCCTGGTGTGTGTCTTGGTTGCGCTTAATTAAAAACTTCGGATCAGCAAGAAAAGAAAAATTATATCAATTTGATTTATTGGAAGTTACTCAGAGCGCCCCCTTAATTCAAAACGCTGGTGCAAGCGTAAGTGAATTGTATATTAACTTTCTCGTTTTGAGTCTGTCAGGTTGGAACGAGCAAAACAATCTACAGAGTACCAATTTCAAGCAATTTCCAGGTTAACAACAACACGCATAATCCACCGACGTCTGCTTATGAAGTTTAAAAACATTCAGTAACGCAAAACATTTAATTCTATGTGTAAATGTAATGTAAAGCCTGCGTCAGTAAACAATAATTATGCAAAAACAGTAACTCAATCGTTTGCAACATTTACAACATTTTGAAAACAAATCTTACATTGAAAGCCTTGTAATTAAAATTGTGTGATATTAGTATGAATTTCATTCTATTACTGTAAGTTAGTGAACATGCTGCATATAATTAAGTTTTAGTTAAGCTAAAGGTGACGCTTCGATGACAGGGTGTAAGAACCAAAAATTTTGTTGTTCAGAATGCTTGAATGCTGCAAGAAGAACAGTAGCTTAGATTTGAAATCGATCTATTAAATCTCGACTAAAGCTACAATATTGGCTGCCTTTTTGTTATACATCGAATGTGCGTTATAGATTGACAAAAAAACTTTAATCAACAATCATCATCATCATCATTCATTATTAATCAATTCAGCAAATCTAGGACCGATGATAAAAAAACATATTGAACACTTGCTTACTGCGACACATACTGATTTCATACCTTCATAATACCTAAAGAAATCATTAATTTATCTTAATGTAGCTTTTCATACATCATATTCTTTTTAAGAAATTTGTCATCGTAATTCAAAAAAAGTGACGTGATGACGAAAACCAGAAAATATGCTGAAATGGTGCCTAAAACGTGTTTAGGTACAAAGCAAGTTGTATACAAGATTCAGAATAACAGAATGTCTAAGTGACTGTACTTTTATCATAGAAGGGCAGGACAGTGTTTCATTCTACAGAAATGACAACAGCTTTAACTTCAGTCAGAATGAATCATTCCGACAGACTTTCAGCAAAATGAGTGCTTTAAGTCTAATTCAGTTCTTCTTCACACAATATGAGAGAAATACAGAGTAGGCGTTCAGAAACACCAGAGGAACTTTTATGGTTCGTTTTTCCTTGATTACAAGCTTATATGAGCTTAATTTATCACAAAAAAGTAAAGTTTTAGGAGTGAGATAATAACGTTTGCTTCAGTTTCCATCTACAGTACCAACCAAAATTACTAGTTGCAGACTCCGGAGTCAAGGCGCAGTTGGAGTCACTTGACTCCAGAGTCAAAGTATATGTAAAAATTGACTCCGCTTTCACTCTGAGTCTGTAGCAAGTAAATCTGGTCTGTATATACTGTATTTATAATTTAATCAGATATAAAATTTAGATGCGAGCTGTAATAATAATTTGCATATTGGATTAAGTTTCAGATTAAGTCAAAGTACATATTTGAGAAACTTGAGCAGCGAACAACAAACAAACAAAACAAACACAGACAAGCGACACAGCTTCAACGATAATCCGCTGAATCCACTTTTGAACAAATATCTCATTTTCACGCAATTAGGATTTCATTGCAATAATCTCTATTGTTATCAATAGTCTGGGATGGAATTATTTGAATCCGAAATTTAGGAATGAAATCGCATGATACCTGCCTGGGAGTTGCTATGGACCTATGATAATTAATTGAGATTATTTGGCTCCGATCTCAATTAAAAAATAGCTCTCAAACTAAGTATGAATCCGACGTTATTAAAAGTTAAGCTTGATTTGAAACTTTGTTTTCGTCAAACTGAATCAAACTTTTTTAATCCGACAATGCATAGACCGAGACAATATGCGTAGTTGTATTATGTTTTAGCTTGTTGATAAACTGAACGGTTCTCGTGCCTCAGTTCTGGTAAACAGTTTAGTAGGAGAAGTTTATGCGGAACTTAATCTTATAGTCATCACAGACGGAAGATTGTTAAGAGCCCCCGGTTTAATTATAGTGACATGAAGTGCTATGAAACTTTTCCATGGTAAGTATAAAAAACAAGTACTTTGCTTATATACTTCAGTATGCTTTGATAAAATTAAAAGGGAGTAAAAAATTATACCTACCTATATTTGGCTTAAACGAAATACATAATAAATTGAACTAAATTTACAAAGCTGGAACAATAAAGTTAACTTAGGGTCTTATCCAAAATTGGATTTATCGGATTAGATTTAACTTTATTTCGTCAATAACGCAGCGTCAGTTAAACGTAATTTATTGAAACTTGGCACACACCGAGGTACTGTATGTGAGCCATGTGGGGCAATAATTCAGCCGCCTATTTTCATTTTCTGCTGCGCTATTAGAAAAATTAATTTAAATCTAATCCGCTAAATCCAATTTTGGATAAGGCTCTTAGAACCCCTAAAATTAAAAAAAGTAGTTGGCTGACTATCGTTCATATGAATTCTAAAGAAAAATAAGAAATAAGCCAAAACCAGGGACTGAAAATAGTTTAATGAACATTTTAAAGAAAACTTGATCTTGCTATTTTTGCTTGCAAAGAATAAGGACAAGTATGAAAAAGGCTTTACAGACAATTTCGTTCTAATGTTTTCAGCAAAAGCCGGGCAGATTTTGTTATTCTGACGAAGTGCAAATGAATTATTCAAACGTGAACTAGGCAGCGGCTTAGCCCAACGTTGACGAGTTCACAGAAAATGCCAGGCATTTCGGCTTGGCTGAGTTTCACTTCTTCTAGACTTTCATACAATTACTTAGAACATGAAACATGGTAATTTATGATACTTCTGGTTTGCGGATGTAGGATGGGAGATATACAACAAGAACAACATTTTTTGGTTGTATATTTATCATAAAATTGGGGTATTTCATGTATTACTAACTGAATAGACGGACGATTTAGGCTATAGCTGCATTTTGTCTGACGTTTACCAAATATAGCTGCTACAACCACAGCGAAGTCTTACTTTGAATGTGGGGGGGTCAGAAAACATCAGTTATATAAACTACAGTAAGGGGGTGAAATTGTGGATGTCAGGATGGGGTATTATGCTGCTATATCCGTATGACAAGGGGCTACAAGCGAGTAGGTGGTAATACATGCAAATCTAGTAGCTCATTTACATAACTAGGCTAACGAAAGAAATTTTCTCTAGTAGTGTCTTGAACGGTAACAAATGTTCAAAAAATGTTTTCGACAGCATATTATTTGATTTGCATAAAAATAATTAGTTTGGACGACTTGATAGTATTAGTAATCAAAAGAAGAAAAAAAATTATACAATAAATAATTACCAATATACTTGAAAATAAGAAATTATCCCTGTCAGATATACTTCGAAAACAAAATCGAACTAAACAACTCAATTTTATTCGTCAGAAAGAAAGCAATAAAAGCCGCTAATACAGTCGTGTGCAGAAAGGAAAAAAGAGTTTCCTTATATGTAAAAGTGTCCTATAAGCTTAGTCACCATATATTACCATATATTGGCGAGGGGTAATTATTGGGGATTGTATCTTAACCTGATTCGGCTGCCACAACTACCAAAAAAGTGGTTTTCGCGTTCAGATGGAATCTCACACTCGAGCAAACCTTAAATATCCGAAAAAACCTAAAAAGTGTCCCTTTTTTTGATCCGTAACGACTCCCCCAGAATTACTCAGTTGCACATTAAAAACAAAAAATCCAGCTTGCAGCTGAGCTTTTATGACAACCACTTCAGAAGTCTAGACTTTGAAATGAGTGACATATTTTGAGAGTAGAAAAAAGCGAGGCATTTTTTCTAAGGAGTTCAGAAGAGTGTTTGAAAAATTGTTATAGTGGAAAGTTAATATCAGCTCAAGAAAAAAATTTGGAAATTTAATATCCGCTAGCTCTAGTAAATTGTAAGAAAACTGTATGCCTAACGGATAGCAATAATGGAAGAATAAGACTTGAGGCGAAAACGTTACGGTGGAAATTTGAAAAGATTTCGCTATACAATGATTGCCTCAAAATAATTTTTTTATTTGGTACATGGTAAATCTAGTTTTGGGGTTCGTTACATATTATTGCTTTTACTCTTATTTTAAAAAGTTTATTTGTGCTTATACCTATGCACATATAAGTATAGTGTTACGCTTGCAGTTTTTTTCTAAAAAATAGCTAAAATAATTTAGTAGATCTTCGATACTGTGTTTAGTGTGTGAGCTTGACTAGCAGAGGTAAAGATTTGAACGGGGCCTAAATTAATTCCTAAAATAATTAAACGGATTAGATCAAAACTTGTTTGCCCAATAACATTGTTGAGATATACTTACAAAGTTTTGTGCATAGGCGGGAAGTGTTACAAAAATTTTGCTTTAGCAAATTTCATATGATTTAATTAAGGTCATGGGTCATGACAAAAAGCTAATTTTATAATCTGTTCCGTTTAATCTATTTTAGAAATTTTCCCCGAGTTAAAAAACAGCTTTTTCGGAAACACAAGCGGGTGCATGTGAAGCTAGCTAGAAGCTGTTAAAGGTGTAGAAAATGCAAAGAGTTATATGAACCGCTCGTCAGTAAAAACTGTTAAAAACTGCGTTGACCTACAATATATTATTTTGTATAGAACACATAAGCTTTGAATAGGTGTTATACTTTTTTATCTCATATTTACAGTAGCTTGAAGGCAACTATGGAAACAGTGAAAATCTGCTACAAATCCGTCAAGCAGAAACGACTAACTTACGTAAATCACATAATTAGTTGATTAAGCTTAGAGTTTAGGTCTCGTACTTACAATATATACATTAGTTCCGCACGAAAGAAAGCAGAAACAAGCTGTACTTTATTTGTAAGCAATTTTTTTAAATTTAAACTTAATACTTATTTTATACAATAATGCTAGACTGCAGACTGTAAATAATACTAAAAATTTTTCACAATTTTTGCCAGTACGTTCGTGTAATCTCAGTTTTAGCGCAACATCGCGTGTCACGCGTTTTGCTTTGCGTTTTAACAAAAATCTAGCAAACAAACAGCAACGCTGAGTGTCTGTTTTGTAGACCGTTGCTTCTCATGGTCGCTAAACTTAAGGTACGGAATGCATGAAGGCAGTCTTACGTTAAAACCAGTCTTACGGCGTTCTATGTATTTCAGTAAATTAGAATATCGTTACAAACAGGCAAGATTTGCTAGTAGAGTTGAACTTAATTTGGATAGATTTCGTTGCGACATGCTTGCAGTGCTGAGGATATTCTTCGCATATAATGCGCGGCACGAAGATTTTTTAGTGCCACCATTATTATAACTAAATATGACCACTATCATAATATCCTTTCCTAGCCAGCAATATCAGAAATTATGCTTAAACAGTTACTATATTAGAAAAATTTACACTATATACATTTAATTTACAAATATACAAAAATTTTGTAAATGGCACCGTTTAACCTGATAGATATTGTTTATCTGCATATGTAAGAATTAAATAATGTGGGCAAATTTGTTTCGGCTGGTGATCTTCACTCGCGCAATCGCGGTCTTTTCCGGTTACTTTAGCAAAATTCCGTATGTACATATATGCACGCTAAAAATCGATTGCTAACCGCAGCTGCAGTGTCTGCCAGCCACTGACGCAGTATAAAGTTTGATGATACTTATATTAACTTCATCTATTCCACATATGGTACATAGGTACATAGGATTTGGACTACGTTTGCGGCTTGTGTTTTATACTCCCATTTGTGACAAAGAGATGCTCTTAGAAAATATTGTAACTGCGAGAGAAAAAGCTTGTTTTACAGAAGGAACATTGTACTTCAGTGGAAATAAATTGTATTTAGTCAGTACTAACGTTGCATTATTTGCATACTTGCAGGTCACTAAAATTCAGTGACATCAACTTCTGCCCTACGACGCACGGTTGGTTGGCAGTGACATCTTAAGTCTGAAATCTTCTGGTCCCAACGCGTTAATCAACAATCTGCGAAACATTGTCTCAACAGGTTTCGTCACAACACTGTTCAATGAGGTTTACTGGCACTATGTACCGACATGTTCTGTATGATCCGATAAACGCTCGCACAAACGGTGTTGCTTGTCGCTACATAGGCTACGTATGTATGTAGTATACTTACGTACACAATATGATACACACACCCACACAAAAAATGGTTTTTCGAGACCTGCCAGCAGTTTTACATAGAACTGCATGCAATCATAGCAGATGATTGCACTATAGTATATACGCTGCGGCTGAGGCCGCCGCGTAAAAATTTCTACACGTTCAGAACGTTGCCCTTAGACTGCGTTTAGCAAGCCTGAGCTAAAACTGCCTTTATACACATATACATTCCACTATAGGTGTCACGAAGTTTCGCCCAACCAGTCAATGGACTTTATCAGCCAAGCAGCCCTGAGCATGGCTGTTATGATACGACAGTCGTCGTCTTAGTTGTTGGGATAAGTGATACCGAGAGTACATAATAGAGTATGACACTTTTCCCTATTCTAGCTAATCGGCTGAAATGATGCTCTTTTATATCATATACTCTTGGTCGTATCCGCTGACGACTGACTCATTGTAACAGCTCTCTTTGAGGTTGATTGCCTGATGACCCCCTGGCAGGATTGGGTTCCCGTCGCGACATACAAAAGTTTATTGAAACTGTACTATTTTTAATTAATTTTTAACTTTTTAACTTTAAATCAGTAGTTTATTATCAAGTTTTCATTTTTGATTGCCTTGTCTGTTTAGTCACTTACTGCTGACGCTTCTCCAAGTAACTAAATGCGTCAAAGAATAAAATACTAAATAAACATAACATAGCATATTAATATAAGGACGAAGAAAGTTTTGTAACCTTATTTTTTAAAAAACCCAAAAAGCAACGTAAATAATAAGTCAAAATTGGTTGATATCCTACATTTCTAGGCCATTCTATAGTTCCAAAAGCAAACAAAAAGACCCGACCAGTCGGTAAAAGACAAATATTTGAACTTTTTTCAAAGTTTCTGATGGAAATGACTGACGAAAAGAGCTTTCTGGTGTTTGTTCTATTGAGGAAAAAGTGAATGCCATGTGAAAATTATATTATCTCACGTCCATGTCTTCTAAACAATTAAGAAATAGACCGAGAATTTTGGTTGGACAAGAATTTTATTGGCTGTACTTTAAGCTAAAACAATAAAACAGGCAATGCAACCTATGTACCTATGATCAGATGAGCTACATATGATCTACGAATTAAAAAGGGATAGTTTTTCGAAGGTACATTTTTTGCTGTAGATTTGAAGGCATTTATTTATATAGGATAAAATTTCTGTCCCTGTTACGGAGAAAAGTGTTTACCTTAAGAACTATCCCCCCCCGGACAATTTTATCCAGATAAAAATGAAAATTGTTCCACCGGACATTTTTATCTCGATAAAAACTTCAAACCGGACACTATTGTCCGGATAAAAGTGTCCACCTTTGGATAAAATCGTCCCTCCTCCCGGACACAATTATCCGGATAAAAGCGCCCCCCAGACAAAAATATACGAATAAAAATGTCCGCCCGGACAAACATATTCGGATAAAAGTGTCCCTGCGGACAAAAATTGCTGGATAACCTACCACTGAACCTGAACCTGAACTTGAACCTGAACCAAAAGTCGCATCTAAACCAGAACTTGTACTTGAACCAGAAGTCGCACCTAAACCATAAGTTAAACCTAAACCCGAACCAGAAGCTTAAACCATTAACGGCAATTTAGTGGGGGGACACTTTTATCCGAATAAAAGTGTCCGGGGGGACACTTTTATCCAGATAAAACTGTCCGCGGGGACACTTTTATCCAGATAAAACTGTCTGGGGGGACACTTTTATCCAGATAAAACTGTCCGGGGGGACACTTTTATCCAGATAAAAGTGTCCGGAAGGGGGACACATTTATCCAAAGGGGGACACTTTTATCCAGATAAAAGTGTCCGGAAGGGGGACACATTTATCCAAAGGGGGACACTTTTATCTACATAATAGTGTCCGGGGAGACACTTTTATCCAGATAAAAGTGTCCGGGGGGACACTTTTGACTAGATAAAAGTGTCCGGGGGGGACAAACTTTAGTGGAACACTTTTATCCGTGACAGGCCACTTTTACCTAGATATTTTTGTTTGGGGGATATTTTTATTCGGAAATTTTTGTTCGGGAGGACAATTTTATCAGGATATTTTGGTTTGGAAGGGACACTTTTTTCTGAATAATTGAGTCCGGAAGGGGTACGATTTTATCCAGAGGGGACACTTTTATCCAAATAAAGTGCCCAGAGGAATTTTTTTATCCGGATGGAATTGTCCTAGAATCAAGTAATTAAAATAAGTCCAGTCCATTTAATCCGGTAAAGAATTAGGCCATTAGAAAAGTGCCAGATATAGGACTTCAACTGCTTCAAACAGAATACAGGACAACACACATTCATTTACAAACACGGAACTGAATCAGCGCACCAATGCATTTCAAAAGTGGAAAAATATAAATTCATATGTAGTTGAAATTGACTTTTTACCGGACAACAATAATCCAAATGTGCATTAAGACATAGACGCTTTTTGTTGAACTTTAAAACGAGGAAAGTATTACTGCGTAGTTCGTAGTACTAAGGTTTGGTAAGCGTAAACTTTTCTATATCGTAAATGTCATCTACATCGTTCTACATTTTTACTCTGGTTCTACACCACAAACAAATTCAGACTCCAAGTACTCATTACTCAATCAAGTTGTTTCACAATAGCAAAGGTCTATAATAGAAAAAACACTGTGCCTTTGCTTTTGGAAGAGGCTCACACAATTAAGGGTAGTCTATATCTAGTGCTTATCCATACTAGCAGACAGTTATTATATACCCTACAGTGTTCTAGGCAAGCTTTAGTTACAGACGACTTGATAATATTTCCATAATTTGCAGTTCCCAAGCCAACACGGGTTGGCTAATCAAACTGTAAAGCTTCTTCATGATGTAATGATGGTTTAGAAAATTGACTTTACGGTTGATTCCAGTTATATAGCATAACCATATAAAGGCTTAATATTTATGACTAATAATTATAAGAAGGTAGTTATTACTTAAACATGATACTAGATGTTATTTACTGTTGAAAAAACGATTGGGGGAACTTGAGTCAGATAAATTGGGTAGGATAAACTCAAAATATAAACGAATTCACTACGATAAAGACATCATAGAATACACAAAGACGATTGAGCTTAGTAATTTGGCAATTGGCACTGTCAAGTGCTATAACGTGACTGCGCCAAATCGGATTAACTGACGATTACTTTAAATCGATTTAGCTGAGGCTCTAAATCGTTAAATCGGTTTAAGTCCACCGCACCAATGAAGATTAGCGCAGTAGATTGGCGTTTAAGAATGGGAATAAGAATGGAAGAAGAATGGGCGTTTAAGAATTAAGAATAGCACTGGGATTTAACTAAATCTATTCAATTAAACTTAGGCTATTTTGAAGATATATACATTGCACAGTCGTCCCAAAACAATACCCTTCCTGCCTAATAATCCCCAAGTACCTCATACCCTTCCTGTTAAGTAATCCTGGTTTCACACTAAAAGTAGCAAAATTTTAGTTGTACTTTTAGTAGCCAGTAGCAGTACTTTTAGGGGTATTCTTCTGAACAGGGCAAAAGCACTGCTGTCGTAGCAGAGGAAAAAGGCCTCTTCTGTTTGAAAACTTTCCATAGAAACCGTTTTCTTTTGGTTTAGGTATTGGCGCACTAATCATGAAAATTCCACGTCCCACAGAGTTTTACAGGGATTCAAAAGATCCACAGCTCACGGTTTAAAAGTAATAAAATATCTTATTAAAGGCAGGCACGGTTTCGACTGACGCAGAAATTAACTTTTATCACAAAATAGACAAGAATTAATTACTTAGCATCACATTCTCAATTTATTAAATGGAAATTAACTATGCAGATTTATGTAGATCTTTTAAGAACGAGACATCTTTTATGACATAAAACTAATCTATTTATTAGAAATTAGGATACGGTAAAAATTAGTGTCGAAAAACATGAAAAAATGACACCTGATAATAATGTATTATGGCTATACATGGTAATGATATATAGAACGACGTAATTTATGCAGGTTATATATCATTTATATATTTATATAGCTTTTATCCACACGAATTCGTGAAGAATGAGAAATTACAGAAACGCAGAATCTGTTTTAATCTACAGTATCTCTGGTTTTTTTCAAGGAATGCCATGTTACAAAAAAATTAGTAGAGAAACACCCAACCACAGAGCGTCAGCAAAACAAGGACGTAGGATGTAAAAAATAACAAAAGCAAAAATAAAACAACAAAAACAACAAAAAAAGTAAAATAGACACATCATAAAATACTGTTCAGTACAAATTTAGGTACCCAAAATACGTTGATGCTAATAGCTCAAAATTTTCACACTTATGTTTTTATATTATTATAGGATTATTATTATATATGTAATTTACAACATGGGCCTGGCCGACTAGCTAGAATTAAGAAGACCCTCTTCCCTATTATATACTCTTGATATGTAATTTAGTTCCAGGGAGGACACCCGGAACAATTTCGTTTAGGCTAGTGTTTCCTTTGCTCTTGAATATTTACTGGCGTTTTATGTGAAAAAATTAAGCCAGAATTCACACAGATGGCAAGAATTACATTAGCTGAACCGTAAAAAAATTTTCGACTTAATTAAGGTAGTGGCAGTCGGCCGGTAGAAATGTTAATTTAAGACAGAATTCCGCGGGTACCGCCAAAAGTGGGCGAACGTGGTTTCAGAGCCCTAAGCCCAAACAGATGTTGCGTATAGAGAAAAATTTCTGAGTAATGAACGTTCTGAAACTTTTACATTCTGAAAAACAAACCCAAAAATGATACATAAATTGATTGGACGGGATGCTATGTGGTTTTGAGGTAAGCCATAAGTTTGAACTGAAGGCATATTTAAACATTACATAAAAATCATCTGTAGAAACGTTTCTTGTCCAATGGTATGCTGCTATTCTACAAACAAAAGCATACCAGCCTTGCGTTTTTCGTTTTACATGGATTTTTTGTCTATTACATCAATTTTCTTACAAGAGGCTTGGGAAAATTCAGAAAGCAGCCGTTGAAAAAATATATATGCTAGGCTACGGGTTGAAGCCACAACTGGTTTGGTTTTGCCAGAAAAAACGCGGCCAGTCTAAAACAATCTGTTAGCTGAACCTGATAATACCAGACTAAAGTCTGGTTTATTTATACTTGTCCTTAAAAGGACATAAGGACAAGAACCAGGACACATTTTGGTCAGCTGCTGTGAAAATTTTGTGTATCGCTTAACGAGCTCATCGCATTAGGTAAATACTATTGATATTGGTTTACTGCATATTTTTTCGTTCTCTTAATTTGCTTCAGGGAGACTGATTTGTACCACAATACTGGCCAAAATTACTTGCTACTGACACCAGAGTCGAAGCGGTGTCAGAGCCACTTGACTCTGTAGCAAGTAATTTTCGCCGGTACTGTAGTTTATAACAGCTCAGGGACAATAATGTAGAAATAACTTGCAGAAATGCAACTAAGGTGGAACTTAAGAAGTTACTGTCATCATTAATCCTAGTTTGAAAAAGTTGAAAAGATTAAAATAGGAACTACATCCTCAAAAAAACAGCTAGCTAATATATTGCATAGTCGCTCCAACAGTGTACAAATTTTTTGGTAAAAAAGCTCCGGCTAAAAATATGTGCGGTTCGGTACACCGGGCTTACATTAAAATTTAGTAAATTTGTTCTTGTTTAAATCAAGTTGTTTTGCATTCCACCCCAGAAGCTAATTCTGTCAATGTTTTTGTCTAAACTAAACCTTCGTGTGCTGATTTCAGCCGGAAACTGGTAGTGAATTCTCTCGGGGTCATGAAAAAAACCTCGGCTGCAGGAAAAACCACAAAAAGTCTTTTTAAATTAGTCTTTTTGAATGTGGTTTTTTAGACAATTTCAGTATGCTAGTGTTGCCAGTTTTTAAGATTGGATTAATTTTCGAAAAAATAACACCAGCCAAACTTTGAAGAGTTCAAATGTTTTGAAGCATTTACTTTAGAAAACTTGGGCGGCCTTTTATCGCAGCTGACAATTTGATTCTTACTAGAAAAGTTATTATACATATACACTTTACTGTGAAAGTTTAAATCAGTCTTACACTTGTGAGAGAACTTCTCTTTACCAAAAGGTTTTCTTAGTGCATATAATTGAGACATCAGGTCAAAAGAACATAATATATACCATAGAAGCATCCA
This sequence comes from Trissonchulus sp. WLG1_4, assembly GCA_030248245.1. Classification (NCBI taxonomy): domain Eukaryota; kingdom Metazoa; phylum Nematoda; class Enoplea; order Enoplida; family Ironidae; genus Trissonchulus; species Trissonchulus sp. WLG1_4. Next base: position 14,127 of record JASANF010005792.1, read on the forward strand.
TTACAAAAGTTTCTAAATGTCCCACAGTCTCAAGAGTCGAATCACAAAAAACAAAAAATTCACTTAGACAAAAACAGGAAAACGTAAAAGTAATTTAGCGCTAAAATTGAAGTAATTTAAGCCAATTACTGACAACACAACGTCAATAATCACCCATTATCAACTAAACAGCCCTCATTACAACTCATTTGTCTGTCGCTAATGCACTGCTAGTTTGGTGATAGTTGGCTGTTCCGAAAGCAAGACAGTAATTTATCATAATGTGCTAAAATACCACCTTTTGCGAACATGTTGACAGCATTGTCCCAATTTTGAAAAAAGTAAAGGTGTCAGGAATCGAACTTGGGCCGCTCGCTTTCACCTCGAAAATGCTAACCACTACACCACAACCCCCAAGTCTCGCATGCCCTAATTCTCATTACAACAAACAAGAAGCTAACTGTACTGGCGTACTGTGATTTTGTGTTTTCTATAAAGCTATTAATAGTAACAATGAGTTAACAGTAGCTCAATCATTTCCGTGGTCATTGTTTACAATATAAACAAAGACTACAAACTGATTGAGCAACTGTTAGAAGGTGGGAAACAAATCCAATAGCCTAGTGTCGAAATTCCATGTACATATATCATTTCAGAAAACAAGGAATTCACACTGCATATATGTACTGTTTGAAGGTATATGCACTTCGTTTTGTGTAAATTAATTTGCGCTAAGGAAAAATAATAAACCTTACAGTTCCACTAGAGGCATTAAGTTGAAAGCTATCAGCAGAAAAAAGCTTCATTTTATCTCTTCTTTGCACAACCTCATAGTGTGATTAACGCGGGAAAAAGAGGTGGTTAAGGTCTAATAGGGTTTAGCTCGAGTTGCTTTTGAAAAAGTCAAATGAAAAATGCCACCGTAATGTGTTTTTAATGATATCTAGTGCATACAGATAAGGCATTAACGTTAGAGGAGTTAGTCTTCATTTTTTCAAAACAATTTAGATTATCCTGTTTTCTTCAGCTTTGCAAACGATATATATTGCCCCTCTGAAGGCAAAGGTAAAGGTGTCGAGGTTAAGAATTCTATTACTACATATATACGCAACTACCTTGAAAAGTCGTAGAGGCTATTTCTAATTAAGCTTGTCGTTGAAAACTTTTCGCGAAATCTAAGTAGTAGGACCTAAGCCAAACCTAACGTATCAAAATGAAATGATTACCACACTATTTATTACCATTACGTATCACGAAATATAATTTTTTAAAAATTTGAAATAGTGCTTTCGTGGGTACTGTTGTTCTTCACAGTTTTATCAATGCGTGACAATAGACAAAAATATATATCTCGGTAAAACCTATGAGCCAGTCCTACACTGTTCAAAAAAGAAAAAGTAGATTACTGACAAACATGTTCGCATTAATTTATGTGAACAAAGCTAGGGCAAACAAAAGCGGCGCAGAATAAAACTGCTTCTGACATGAGGTCTGAGTGTCTGATCACCCACGCGTATCACTAAGCCGACCAATGCGATTCTCATTAATTTTCATATCTTTACGTGAAAGAGTCTTTGTTCAATTTATTAAAAAAATAAATTTCATACGTTTGTTTTGCAAAAATTGAAGTGTTTTCTACATATCTGAGCTACAATCTTCCTAAATCTTGAATGCTCTCGCATTCGTATTTTAAAGTGCTCGTGTGAGAATGTTTTTCAATTTTTCACAATGAAGTAACATTTTTTCACATGAGTGGCACGCTTTTCAGGATTGATTAGTATAGAATAGACCTGCAAAAAAATGTAAGAAAGGGTACAAGGCACACTAAACTTTTC
>JASANF010005793.1:0-12949 GCA_030248245.1 Trissonchulus sp. WLG1_4
TATAAAGAACGATGTCTTTATCTTTTCCTCTTAGAATGTTTTATAGTCGCGCAAAGTCGACTGCTTTGGATATTACCCCCTTAATGAATTAGTATGTAGGCGGCCTTTGAGGCGGCTGTGTGCAAAAAGTATTGTGCTATTTTTGTTCCTTCTAGAGAAGGAACTATTGTTTCAAATTAACTGCTCATAGCGTTTAACGCTACTGAGCAGGCTGCATAGCCAGTATGTTTTACGTGTATTTTCAGCTTGGGAGCTGCCTGCTGATTTTTGTCTGCGTATATGCAGAAAATCAATAATCGATGTGCACTGCTGTAACAATGTACTTTTTCAAAATTGGCACAGGGATGTTTCACCAGCAGTATATATAAGAGCTATTAGAAACTTTGCTCAGCTCAGATCAAAGTGTCACTTTTGAGCCCAATGGCTCGTGCAGCGGGATGCTTAACATCCTGCAACACTTTTTTGTACGTACTACGTATTTAGATTAAGTAAAAATAAGCTAGTTATAAAGTAGAGTAAGATACGAAGTATAGCTTACGGTAAGTACATATGGAATAGAGAACCAATTTATTTAAACCTGAAAGGTAGACGCCGGGGAAGGAACCTTCCCTCTTTTTACGCAATCCAAGGCAGTCTAGTATGTAGATTGATTCTGGATCAGGGAGCGATAGATCACAGGTTCGATCCTCGGATTAGCACACTTTATGTTTTTTGCGAAATCATGCTCTTACCTCTTATAGAGTTATAGTTGTATTAAAGTTGTAAAATAAACTAAATAAGATAACTACTCACAACTGAGCAGTCAATTTGTTAACGACGGTAAAGTTTAAGTTTATTTTGAAAATTACGGCAGGCTGTCAAGTTTTTCTGTGAAATATGGACGCTCGGCGTCACAAAACAATTTTCCACTTAGTACTCAGTAGACGAATTTGCTAGTTTTGATAAGTAGTTGCAGTTAATCAGTGATCAGTAAAAATTTGAAGAAAATTTGCAGTAGATGTGTACAAAAAAGCGAGATTTAGAAATCAGTTCATCTACAAGTAATGGCCGCGTTTATTATTTTCTCTGGACACACTCGAATCACGTTGTAACCACTTCTTACTCAGCAGAAGAGCTTGTTTATATCTGGATAATTTTGGGATGGATGTGAAAGGTTATGAGACAGACTAGTACAAAATTCGACTTTCAAAATAACTGCCAGCTGTTTCATTTGAGGTATTAATGTGCTTATTAAAGCAGTCATATCGTAACTTACGGAGCTGCTGCAGTGACCGTCTCTGAAGAACTCTTACTGACCTCGCTCCGATTGCAGAAATTGCCAGCAAAAAAACTAAAGCAATTAATGCTACTTTCATTTCGTAAGAAACCTTTTGCGCTTGGATAAAGCCAATCTTGCTCCGATACTTGAAATAAATAATGGGCGAGAAAAAGAATGCGCGCCCACAATGATAAAGATGTTACCGCTTTTTCAGAGTGTGTAGATATAAAACAGGTGGCGCAAATACATGCTTATGCACTTCAATATGAAGTAAAACAGGTAAGGCGTGCTCTGCTTACGCTCTGCCCAATTTCATCATTTGGGAGTGAAATAGAAATAGACTGCAACATGCAGAAATTTAATGCTAAATTTATCAAGTTCTGGTTCGTGATTACGACAACTTGTGCGGTCTAAACCAGGAGCAGTGATTTTTAGTGCAAATTATTATTGGTTGAATCTAAATGATTTGGAATAAATTGCTTCTATGATGTTTTCATTAGCTACTTTTTGACTTCTGAAATTTTTCTCAACGGATATTACTACTAAAATATCAGCTCTTTTTGTGGAAAATATATGCATATGTCTGGGCAATCTTCAGGTTTCTGAAATTGGGCTATAGGGTTCATTTTTTCAAGATTACTGTCAGCTGCGATAGCCGATTCGAATGAAACTTTGCACACCATTATAACAGATGTATATGGAGGTGCTGAACTTCTTGAATTGTAATTATTATGATTTGCCTCAATAGGCTTGTTAAAACGTCGTTTTCGATAAAAAATTAAATTAACTAACAATTTGCCACCACTAACTAATTTTTGACAAAAATGGCACCTCGGTTAGATAATTGTCATCAATTTAAGCTATTAATTGTTAAATTTAGTTGAGGCACCGTTTAGCTGCGTCGTTTCAAAATTTAGTTAAATTTTGCAAAATTTCATTTTTGATGCCGTCATAAAATTTGTTTGCTACGATGCTTGCAGAAGTTTCAAACTTTGCAAAAATACATGCCTGGTGTCTATCTTGGTTGCATTTGAGCAAAAAATTTCGTATCAGCAAGAAAATAAAAAATATATCATTTTAATTTATTAAAAGTTATTCAGAGCGTCTCCTTAAGCCCGAATCATACTCGTCCTTATCCTTGTCCCTATCAGTTTTTCCTTAAGCAGTTTCAAGAAAACTATGGCCAAACGAGCCATTTTATAGAACGAAAGAAGTTCAGGTCAAGTAAAACTCGTATGCAAAAAGTTAGACGCAACGATTTGGCCAAAGTTGCACAATGGCTGATAAAACTTGTCCTTGTCCCTGTCCCTGTGTTCTTAAGGACAAGTATGAACCGGGCTTTCAGGACAAAACGACAGAGATAAGGACAAAAATAAACCGGACTTGAGTGCTTACTGCTTTATAGTTTGTCTTCTTCAGTACGAACTGCCACTGCTAAGTTTCGTTACTTATTTAGCTATAACTATTCAAACTTTTATGCTGGATAATTTATTTATATTCGTTTTTCTTATTTTATTTCTTAGTTCTGCTTAGCGGAAACAAGACGTCCTCAATTAATAAAACAACATTACCTCTAACATGTTATAACATAAAATAAAATCAAGTATAAAATAAATTTTAATAGTACTGTTTATGCTATCCTTGTTTTTCGGCATCACTTATACAAACAGTTTTTGGTTTCTCAGCATTAATATCAGTATTATGTTGTTTGAGCAAAGTAAACGACTCTTCGACACCGTTTCTTCTTTGATTGCTCGCTGGCGATTTACAAGCAGCAGCTGAAGTAGTGGTGGTGCTGAAATCGCGGGTTCCCCTTCGCCCATCGGTGCTGTACAGCACACAGAACACTATCAGGTGCAGCACAGAGAGAATAGAGGCCCCAAACCAAAGCGACAAGTTGCCACCTAGGTTGCTGATCAGTGTTTCCCAGCTGTAGGTCTTGAATTGGAATATGCCCAGACTACTGGTTGGGTTGATGTATAAAATTTGGTACTCCACGGTCGCGTTGCCACTGCGTGCTTCTGAAGTAAAAATAAGACAAGTCAATGTAAAAAAGTTGTTTCTAGTATTGTGAAACATTTACTTCACTAGGTTTTACATCTAGTCAATCTGTCAAACAATATCATATGGTATCGGTATCATCAACAGTATCTTGTTAAAAACTGATCTAGGAACAACAAAATTTAATTCTATGATATGAATCACATTGTTTAAGTGTGAAGTTTTATGTCCCAATTCCAGGTCCGAACCGAAGTGTCTCCGTCCTAGGCCGAAAGATAGGGCCGCAGCTCGCTCACTACCCCAAAAACTACCCAAAACCCACGAAGCTACATAAACTACTCACAAACCCCTAAAAATACGAGGAAAACACAAAAATTCCGGATAGAAGTGATTTATTGATGAAATAAACAGGACATGGGGCAGATATAGATAATTTGGGGGCAATACAAATAACAGACACAACCCGCCGGGAAAAACCAACCGTCCGTCGTCAAATTTGTAGCTATTCTCACTGACTAAGCCAGAGACATAGCGAAGTCAACTCGCGTTTGTGAATAGTATGACCGTTCATATAAATGTTTTGAGTAGAAGTATAAAAGAACTAGTTTGGAGGCCTATTCACATTTATAACACATACTCCACATCCCTCTCTCTCCGATAAAGTTCGGCCCGAACTTTTACAGTAGGGGAATTTCTAAGAGGTTTTAAAGAAAGAAAGTCGAAATTCAAGGGAAAAACTCAAGCGAACCCATTCCCTAAATATGGGGGCATATCTGCAGGGGCACATACATGACTAGTAATTATAACAAGTACAAATAAGGCATAATACCGGACGAATGAAACAAATACCGGAAACAATTTGGCAGTTCCAACAACGATTCTAGATTCGTTTTCACGTGAGTTTTTAAGAAATTTTTTTAAGATGTGGTCTTTTTCCATTTCGGTCGAGGTTCATACCTTGACCCTCCCTCTCTCTCCGATAGACAAAATTAAAATTACACAGTTCAAAGTCGGGAGAGGGGTCGGATCAACGCAGAGGAACCTTAATTTTACGAATCTAAAACCGTTCGCGTAAATAAACAACGTATATACTGTGCAAAGCAATTTAAAATACAATGGGAGGGGGGGTTTATTCTAATTTCGAACTTGATTTTGGTTGTGCGCTTTTATTGCCGATTGTACTTGTACGTTAAAATAAACTGTAAGTGTATTGTTGTCTTTGTATGTAAATCTAACCGTAATTTAACTTTTTGATCTGATTTCAAGGAAAGGCTTTTATCACTTCTAGGCCGGTCAGTGGTGCTTGGGTAGCTCCATTGGTGGGTATATTCCCTTACTCAGGGACACGAGGGACTTTCCACTTCACCACACCTGGGAGACCTCGGCCAAAATCGTACTGAACAAGACAGAACCGGCCGGAAAAAGATATGCGTATACACGCTTGTTCTGCACCTTCTCTGACCCATTTTTGATATATAAAATTGGTCTATTACGGTAATGTTACGTATATACGGTCCCTTTTGCCGTATTGCGTTAATTTGAATGCGTACCGTTTTTCGGCACACTGTATAGTGTATGCGCACCTGGTCTTTGTTGTCAAAACCAAAAGGGAACAAAAGGGGGGAAAATAGAAACAAAAGGAGGGGGGGTTACTGTAGAAAACTGCACGATCAAATTTTTAAAGGTTAGCACCCACATGTAATCAAAACAAAGGAATAATAATTGAGCATTCATAATACAAAGTTTCAAACATTACTACGTGCTGATTTGGAACATTCTCCGATTGCACCTGCTCACTTTGAAACATTCTGAACAATTTCCATTTTTGCTCACTAGTCAAATTCGAATTATATACGACTGTTTTCACAGCGGTATCGCTACAGGAATGGTCAGATAATTCGGGTTCCGCTTCCTGAAAGTTTGAAAAATTTTGGTTAGAATCCGAATTTCGCAAATTTTCTGATTTTTGAAACGAATTAGAAATTTGAGAAACAGGTGGGTTAGCTACGGTACTGGATACCTGGACTATACTGTCTTGATTATCCCCCTTGCTGACCTCACTCTGCTCCATTGCCGAACCCTAATTACTATTTTTGTCCCGAGTCACATCAGCACCAATAGGGTTTGGGGGGTCGGGGGACAGCCGGGACTCTCTCTCCCCCACTAACGAAAATTTTCATTTGGGCCTCGGGCTCCCCGTTCAGCACGGAAAGTTAGAAAATTGGGACCAGAAAATCGTGGGCTAGGATTATTATAACCTGCTTGCTGGTTCCCAAATCTTGGTTGCTGCCCAAACCGAGGATTAGGGTTCCCAAACCGAGGGCTGAAATTTTCAAATCGTGGGTTCAAGTTCTGAAAACGGGGGTTTGGACGCATGAACCGTGGGAGTCTTTGGGGAGGAGGGGGTGGCATCCCTCGCATCCGATTCTGGTTATAGAAACAATCCCGGGTAAGGTGGTTTCTACGCCGACATATACCACAAGGGTTAGGGGTGGGCGCTGATAATTTTCCGGAATTCCCATGAAATAAGCCGAGTCAGATGGAAAGGACTGACACATCTGTGGTGCTGAGTGCTCGTAGGCCATCCTGCAGTCAAAGCGTCAACTTTTTGAGTCAAAGTTTGAACTTGCTGAATCAGATTTTGGTGCAATTTGAGAATTTGGCTGAAGTCTGGATTCTCAGTGGTTGGTTTAGCCGGTGAGGCCACGTCCAGACCAGAAAAATTTGGGGAAGTCGTCGACAATACTGTCTGCGCACTCCAATTTCCCTGGTCAGCATGACCGGGTTGAGCTGCTACCGCAGCGTATTGCTCCATGCCCAACATGTCTTTTTCGACACCCGTTATAATTTCCAAAGCTCGATTTAGAATTTCAGCACCAGTCCCGGTCCAATTTTTAGCATCTGCCAAAACGGGAATAAACTTTCCCCGCAGCTCTGGTTTCAGGCCTTTTTTTAATTGCTCGATAATGCGTTTCGAACGCATATTTTCCGATTCAGAACTAAAAGCTTTGGCCGTCAGAAGCTGGAGTTCGGTGATGTACGTATGCGAATTTTCCGCCGGGCGCTGGTAACGGGTGAAGAAACGTTCTGCCCACTGTTCTTTTGTAGTGGGGAAAGGCTCATAATTTCGGAAAAGGAGGGCTTTAAGTCCCCCATAAGAATCGGGCATCCCCAGTTCGCCAATTTGCGTCAAAACATTGTCCCCCAAACAGTTGGACATGAGCGGCAACCAGGCGTTCTCTGGAACACCATTGATGCGGGCCAACGATTCAAAATTTCGAACAAAGTTTGAAACTTTGGTCGTTGTCCCAGTGCCCTGAAAAGGTGGGAGATTTTTGAACGCTGCGATGTAATCACGGCGTGTAAAATCCTGAAACTTCATTTTCAGGTCGTTGGGGAGGGGGGGTTTCCTGTTTTTTTTCCTCTCATTCCACTAACTGTGAGCCTAAGCCCAAAAATTCGGGGTCAAATTTTTCGACTTCTAGAATTTCCGCAGGCTTAGGGAGGGTAGATGGTTGCAAAACTGCGTCTAAACTCGGAACCGAACCGTTTCTTTCCTTGTTCTTTTTTTTGACTCGCTCTGCGATTGACAATTCTTCCGAATCTTTATAAATAGGGAGATCCGAAACAGAACTACGACGAGGGGGGGATCTTTGAATGTTCATGTGAATTTAGACGCAATTTCCGAGGAATTTTAATTGAATTTCACTCCAGAGACCACAAGCAAATTTGGGCAGCATAACGCCTAGGGGGGTGACTTTTTCCAGAAAAATAGGTACTTTGGCCCTATTTTTCAGCTTCGGAGGTCGACATTCGGACTGGCAGCCTCGCCATGTGAAGTTTTATGTCACAATTTCAGGTCCGAACCGAAGTGTCTCCGTCCTAGGCCAAAAGATAGGGCCGCAGCTCGCTCACTACCTCAAAAACTACCCAAAACCCACGAAGCTACGTAAACTACTCACAAAACCCTAAAAATATGAGGAAAACACAGAAATTCCGGATAGAAGTGATTTATTGATGAAATAAACAGGACTTGGGGCAGATATAGATAATTTGGGGGCAATACAAATAACAGACACAACCCGCCGGGAAAAACCAACCGTCCGTCGTCAAATTCGTAGCTATTCTCACTGACTAAGCCAGAGACATAGCGAAGTCTACTCGCGTTTGTGAATAGTATGACCGTTCATTTAAATGTTTTGAGTAGAAGTATAAAAGAACTAGTTTGGAGGCCTATTCACATTTATAACACATACTTCACATAAGAATGAGTTTGATCAAAAACTGCTAAACCTTGAGACAGAAAAAAACACGCGATTTCATTACGAAAAGAACGAATTGCAAGCATCAAGACTACAGCGAGTAGTCACAAAAATCGAAGTCGATTGCAAGCCAACCTTCTCTAGTGAAAGGCGGGGCCAGAGTCGAAATGGTGGGCTGGTAATGCCAGGTTGAGCAAGGCTGGCTGCACCCTTCGTAGCACTGACTGGCGATGGCAGACAGGTTCGGGTTGCTCAAACAAGAGCCGTTGGCGTCCAGGGCAGAACAAATGGAACTGATGCTGAAGCCGGAACCCGGAATGAAAATATTGCACTTGCCCGTGCAAGCTGGAAGTAAATTTCAGAAAGATTACTTGTATTCATTGTGTTCCAAAATTACAAAGCATGAAGCGTTCGTTTTCGTACCTAACCTATGGCCAAAACTGCTTCGGCGACACTAGTCTCTACAGCCATTCACTGCACAGGCAGTTAAGGTTTAAAGCAAACTGCTTTTTCAAGCGATAACTCATGAAAAAGTGTTATTATTACATATTAATAACCCAGTAGGTACGGTAGTGATTCAAAAATTCTACTCAAGGGTATTGATTTACCTACCAAGGTTTTACCAAGGCTAATTCTACTAACCGTATTTTTGTAAAAAATACAAAATAGTGACCTTTATTATTGAGACAGTTGATTGTACAGTAAGACCGGTCAGCCTCAGTCCACTGGTTACAATGACTGCGGTATGTGGAGACCCTGTGGATATAGGTGGACTGTAGGTGGATCAAGTAACTGTTCAAATGGACAACGCGGATTTTGCCGTTGGGGTATATGGAGTCGCTACCCTCCCCGATATATAAGGGTTCGGTCCGCGGCCACCCGGAAAACCGCGGCTCTCGTTGTCGTATTGTCAATGTCAATGTTGCGTCTCGTATCTGAATTCAGCAAAAAGTTGATTAAAAAATTAGTTATCAAATTAATTAATAATCGGTAATAGATAGGCCAAAAAATTTAAACTTTAAGTTTAAGTAAACAGAAAAAAATTAGGTCTTACTTTAAGTTTAACTATAAAAACGTTAGAGGTCATACTTAGACTATAACTTTGATTTGAATTAATACACCCCAACAGTAGGTATATACATACTATAAATTTGGGTAACCTAACCTCAAGGTCTGAAAGCTGTAGCAGTGGCACGACTTGATAGCACATTCCCTGACACGTTAGCAGGCGACTTCGATTCACTGAAGGCTTTTTACTATCGAATATCCACGATTTCGGTATGATTTCTCGGGCCTCATATGAAATATCGTAAAGCAAATCTTCAAATCTCAAATAACGGGAAATTACTTCTGTAAAATAATTAATAAATATACTTGAGTATATGATTTTAATATTAGATAGCATATGTACATACATCACATAAACATACCTACATATAGTTCTATATACTATATAGCTTACAACACATTATTGACATTGCTTGAAAAATTGAACCTGTGAGTTTTTTAAACTATACTCTGTTATTAAAGATCAATGTTTCTCCAGTGAATCCAAATCCCCTGAGTCAAAGTCAAGGCGGAGTGGAAATCAGTTTATTCCTGAATAAAAGTATATAGCTACATACACTGACTCCAGAATCAAGTGACTCAGACTTCATTTTGACTCCGGAGTTTGTACATACGTACATAGCAAGCAAGTTTGTGGTTTTTGCTGTTTTATCCGTTCAAAAGTCAATGCCCAACCGCTGAAAAAACACTTGACGCTTATAAAACGCTAACAACCACTGACTTAACTGATTTTAAAATTACTAGTTTTTCACCTTTAACGAAGTAATGCTTCAGCTGTGAAATGTGAAGAGTGGGCTGGAGTTGAGTGGTGTGGTTTCCCATCATGAAGTGGTACATGTTGTCGTTTTCTAGCTGGCTCACCAACGACATGGCATATCGCGCCGAGTGCAATGAGACGTTTTTGGCGCGCAGTTTGTCCAAGCTGATGTACTCGCCTATGATTAGATATGTATACGGTAGACTGCACCAAATCAGATTAACTTAAGTCTGACCTTGAGCTAAACTTCAGCTAAATAGATTTAGTTAAATCCCAACTAAATCGCTGCTAAACCTCAGTTTTTAACTGAATCTTCATTGGTGCAGCGGACTTGAAATGATTTAGAGAATTGAAGTTTGAGCTAAATCGGTTTAATCTACCTAATCATCAATTAATCCGATTGGCTGCAGTCCAGGCATGGTTCACAACAAGGAAGAAGTGAGACTGTGCCCCATTTTGTACTCTACCACTTTATGGGCAAACATAAAATGTACGTGTAGTTCTACCTACTTTAAATATGGAATGTCAAGAATTAGTCATAGTTTTTTTTTCATAATTACGAGATATTTATTCTACTGAATAGTAATAAATACTTTTTGTCCTCACAAAAAGCTTTTGTAAGTAAGAAATTCAAAGGTTTCTGATCAATGGATTAAACTACTACTAATTACATAGGATCAACAGTTCACTATCAGCAATTTGGACAAAATGATCCACCAACTTGGGCAATACAGCAGCGGAGGAAATGTTTTCGGACGTATGGTTTCAATTTTAGGAGCCACCGGTTCTTCCAAAAACTCCGACACAACGCTGTACACCTGGTAGATGAGCACTATCAACGACATAAACAGTATGACACTCCAGATAATTTTGGTTTGGGTAGGCGACGAATCTTCCATAATGTCTCTGAGTCCGTGAATCGTTGTTCGTTCCGCAAAAGTTCGCACTCGACGATGAACCCGCTTTCTAGAAATTGTGCTAACTTGCCTTACCAGCGGATGACTGCGTTGGATAATCATAGCTATTAGTTGTAATGTTTAATTAATAACTGTTAGTTGATTAATAATTAATAACATATTCCAGTTGGACATGCGGATGTGATAAGGCAATAATATAAAGTCCGTAGTGGAATTAATTAATTGGCATTAAGAATTGTAAATTTTTCACAGATTTTCAGAGAAATGAGCTTTTTTCATTTGTTGCTCAAATATTTCAATATTTAAAGATTCGTCGCAGTAACAAGCACCAATACAACAATCTACAATTCCGCTCTGACAGCGGAGTCTGTAGCAAGTATTTGGTCGGTACTGTATATATTATAATAAAAACAAGAATAAACTAATTTTAGTTAAACAACATAATATGATAACTTGACAAGAAAAAATAGCACGAAAATATCAGAAGTAAGAAAATCGGTAATGATACTACCAGGGTCCAGGAGTACATACCAGTGGCTCTTTCTTACAGAAAAGTGAGACACTATTATGTACTCATGATACTACTTATGGCTCACGCTTACAGAACTTTGCCTTTGCTCCCATTACTGCAGCACAGAAAAACATGGCTCAATAGGTGTGCTGCTAACGGCACACATTCAAGGATTCCCACAATTAAACAGATATACTTATTAGGGTGTAACAATTGTTAACCAATGGATGAATTACAGAAACCTGTGCACAAAAAGTTTCGTCTTTGAGATAAAGGTTTATCGAAAATGCATACAATGAACAAGTGCGCAGTACGGTTGTTATAACAATATTAATATTAGAAATCGCTACTAAAACTGCTTTCAATATGATGTATTTTAATACTGATAGTAATATATTAGTAATTTAGTAATTTAATACCTGAGCTGCACTATTATCTGTTAATATGTAAACAAAAACATATTATTGTGGCAATTTTATTAACATATTAATATATTAAAGTTCCGGAGCACTATTAAACGGACGGTAACTGCGTCGACGCCCGCGTCAACAATACTCGACCTTCTGTGTGTTTTTACCATAGGTGCACAAGTGAGGGGAGGTACCGCAGGGTATCACTTTTCCTCATGGTGACTGGCACGTTTGCAGTTAGCATCCTCCCCCTTTCAAACAGTGCATATCCCTATCATGGGGTCTGATCGCTAAAAATGTGTTCCAAAAAAAGAGAAAAAATAGCAAAAATTTTCCAATAACAACTGACGCAGAAAGTTTACTAATATAACATCAGTTCCTTCGGGAGTCGCGAAGCTTGGATTTGGAAATTGCGGTTTGAAAAATGAACAGAATGTAGATAAATTACTTGTACGTAAGAAAGTTAAATCGTGCGCAACTAATATAACAACGGTTTACTTTGTGGAAAACTCAGTAAATTGGTCTACTTGCGTCACAGCACCTAATGGTTAACAATCCTCAGGAGAACAAGCAATAAATGACGAAGGTATATGTACATATGTAGGGTGTAGGAATGAGGAAAATTGCAATTTTAGTTCAACAGGCTTGAAAGTTGCATAAAATCTACACAAAAAAGTTATATTTTTAATAAAATTAGCGACCGCCTTGGTAGGTATTCAAGTTTGGTTTGGGGAACTTTAGAATTCACAAAGTGGGTGATCGGAGGAACTTTTGATTTTGCACCTGTTGTATGACAGTTAATAACGGTTGCACTTTTTCAGGCTTAACCTTAGACTTAGGCTTAGGCTTCTTGCTTTTCTTCTCTAATCACACACACTTTAAGAAACCAGAAGTTTTTATAAAATTAAGCCTTAGCTTGTTTTGCTACCAAGAGAAGCTTTAATTGCAAATGTAGGTACATATGCATGCACAAAACACTGGACGAATTTCGATAATTGGCTTCATTAGCCTGCACTTACCTACCCTACCCCTACATGTCGATTTGGTCATGAACAGAAATGTGCAACTTCTGGCGTGTACTGAAAAACGCCTGCTATAAACTTAAAAACATAAAAGCTATTCATAAATAGATTATGAAAGAAGGCGACATTAAAAAAAGTATTCTGCAGCTGTTTTGTTGTAGGAAAACAAATTAGAGCCAAACCACCGAGTTTGAAAAAATTTTGCTACCTCAGTCAGAAGTAAATAGGGACATATTTTTCGTGAGGTATAGGAAACTCTGTCAGCAAGCTGATCATTAGCTGTATTTCCGGACAAAAGTCCAGCCAATCAACAGCAGGCAACAAAAATAAATTTTCGCCAAGGTTTGGTGCCGTAAAAAAACTGCATCCATCATACACCAAAATTGCTGAACCATGAGACAAACCAGGTGGTGACCTTATGACAAAATAAAACAAACCTTATCGTGACTAGTCGCTGAACTCTTGATGCTCGCATTTCATTAATCGCAGTAATGAAATTGCATATATGTATATTCTTTTGTCTCAGCGGTTCCAGCATACCTAGGGCTGGGCACAGTTACACGGTACAAATCGTGTACAAGCGTGTAGGACCGTATACACGCTAAGCTTAGCGTGTACACGGTTAGAAGTCACTATTCGGGGTTTAGCGGTTACAGAGTGTACACTTTAAGACACAGTAACCGCGGATAGTGTAATGATTTACTCTAAACGGATAGTATAACCGGTTACTATGAACGGATAGT
>JASANF010005794.1:0-36453 GCA_030248245.1 Trissonchulus sp. WLG1_4
ATGTGATTTGGACCAGTATTCGCAAAGTTAGACATTCGACCAATCACCCGCGACCAATAGGTCGCGAGATAGGACCTCGGGACCAACGCCATTGAACTGGGCATGGTCGATAACATTGGTATAGACACCAAAATTAGGTAAATCGGACACGTATAAGCAAAGTTAGACAATCGACCAATCAGCCGCGGGTCATAGGTCGCGAGATAGGACCTCGGGACCAGTGTCATTGAACTGGGCATGGTCGATAACATAGGTATAGACACCAAAATTAGGTAAATCGGACACGTATAAGCAAAGTTAGACAATCGGCCAATCAGCCGCGGGTCATAGGTCGCGAGATATGACCTCGGGACCAGTGTCATTGAACTGGGCATGGTCGATTACATAGGTATAGATACCGAGATCAAGTGATTCGGCCAAGTATTAGCCGAGAAACAAAGTGTCCCAAAAGCGGGAGCAAATTCCCCCCCCCCCCACAAACCAGTTTAAACCGGTTTTCGTAAAGCGTCCAAAAATGGGGAGCAAATTCCCCCCCCCCCGCAAACCAGTTTAAACCGGTTTTCGTAAAGCGTCCAAAAATGGGGAGCAAATTCCCCCCCCCCCCGGGGGGGGGGTGAGGTGGGGGGGGGGGAGGTTGCTCCCCATTTTTTGACTCCCAAAGGAGCACATCCTGTCCCCTATATACTACTGACACGAGAACAAGAATTGTTGAATAGAAACAGGAGACCCCAATTTCGAAAGAATGAAAGAAATGGAGGCGCCGGGAATAGAACCCGAGCCGCCTGCTTCGAAGTCAAGCAGGCAACCACTGCACCATAGCCCCCGAGTCTCATAGGCCCTAATTCTCATTTAGAACAGAATCACTTGTATATTCTTGTATACGCTTGTTTTAATTAAAATTATTTGCATTCAGCTCTTGTTCAGTTGTCGTTTTCATTCAAATAATATCCACCAGTTTTTCCTGTCGCTACCACAGTAGCGACACGACCTTATATTTGATTTACCCTAGCGAATTACACGTCTTACGTGTATTCGCCAGGGCAACTGAGTGTGTGTGTTTGTGTGTAATTCTAGTGTGGTGTGTGAGCTTGTTATGTGTATGAGCCGGCCCGAGCGGCCAGCCAGCAAGCCCCTTTTCTTGATATTGTCATTTTTGGGTTACGGTAGTGCCGAAATGACAAAATATTTTTAAATTTTTGTTTTTCAAAGAGCAAACTGAAATTTTTCTTGACCGACATTTTTTGTGTCAAAAAATGATGTGGATTAAAAAGGGAAAAAATGAAAACAAAATAATAAGAAGCTCCTGGAAAGAGGTCCACCCAGAACTACATATGTACATGTATAAGTAAAACGCAATTGGGAGTAGTTTCAAATATACAGCTACGCTTTAATTTCAGTTGAACTAAATTGAACGAAAACGAAACAAAAACGAAAACGAAAGCGAAAGCGAAAACGAAAACGAAATGCACGAAACTCAAATAATTTCTATTGCGACCCAAAAGTTGTAAGCCTAGACACTTGATTTGATTAGTTTTTAATGGATGAGAGCGCCTGTCTTTTTCTGCTGCCCTGAGTATTGCTCTGCTATTTATGTTTGCCGCTCTCAGTCTCAGCTACGTAGGTAAATATAATAAACTTTAAAGAAGCATAGCGCCATAAATTTGACAGCTGAGACCGCCTCAGCTGCCAAATTACACAACGAGCGAAAACGAAAACGAAGCAAAGAGCGAAAACGAAACGAAATTGAACGAAAGCAAAAACGAAAGCGAAAACGAAAACGAAATTTTTATCAACTGAAATTAAAGCGTAGCTGTATTTAGTTAGGTTCTTTATGCGCCATTCGGTTACCCTATAAACGGCACCTGATTTCGGCTGTCTTCAAGAAAATCTAAAGGTTAGACTTAAACGTTTTAGAAAAGTGTAAAATATTTTATGCTGGCCACCTTTGGCTATGAAATGCCAAAAATTTTGCAATACGTATTTACCAACACGTATGTAGTACAGTATATGTATATATGTTCAGATTAGCTTTTTTCTTGTATTGAAGAATAGTCAGGCTATGAACTATTCCCAAAGCAAGAGTTATGTTTATTTCACTTATACCTACTTAAGGGGGGGGCTACCCAGGTCAAAAATCAAAGTTCTCCAATTTTGCTTATTTACACATATGTCACTCCCCCAAGGCACCCCAATTTCAGATAAGAATAATTAAGCTTGAAGGTGCACTTTTGGTTAAGGGGGTAGTGTCGCGAAAGCAGTCGATTTTGCGCGACTATAAAACTTTTTCAATGAAAGATAGGTCATTGTTATTTATATATTCTGAAAATATGTTTCAAGGCAAATATTTTTGCCAAGTTTCAGCAAAATTGATTCCGCATACAGTTAGCAGTGAAGCCGCAAAGTCGGAAAAATGACGTTTTGAAAACCTATTCACATTTGATATTTTCGTCACAATTAAAAAAATTTTTGTTTAAATTTTTTACACAGACTAAAAGCACATATGCTCTAGTTTATGCACACAAAATTTAGTGCAAATTGTTTCAGTGGTTGCGGAGTAATACCTGTTTGAACTGTGAAATTGTGCGTAAACTGTGAAGTACTCACCGCAATAATGATAAATTGTGAAAAATTTTGACACTTATTTTAAAATCAAAAGAAAAACGAACCTTCATTTTTTATTTTTCTTATTTGTTGGAAAAAACTGTGCGTCAAAACATTACATGTACTTCACAAGCTGGCCAATCTGATATCTGCCTCGATTTTTTGAACTTTTATGTCTCTATTGTGTGATGTCTGGCTCCCAAATGGTGATTGGTTCAAAATATTGGTAGATATTGGTAGTCTGGTGTCTGGCAGTATTTATTTGATACCATATGGCACTTCACTAGTTTCTCAGTGAACGTACAATTTCAAAGCAAAAAGCTCTCGTTTTGCAACCTATAAGCAAAACTGCTTTGGCGACGCTACCACCTTAAGTGCGTTTGTCAGTGTATTTACATTGTCAAAATGGCGTACAAAAGCCTAAAAGTAGCCCTTACTTAGACAATTCTAACCCGAACCACATCGAACCAATCGGGCTGAAACTTGGCATAGTAGTAGCCCACATGTAAGCGCAAAATCGTATGATCCGGATTTTTACTAAGTATTTTAAAATCCAAAATCGAGGGCGAAATGTAAAAAAATGGCCGTTTTTTGGGCCCGTCAAATTTGAGTGATTTTACATTTGGCGTCATTGCTCAGGCCATCGGGAAAAATTTAAAAAAATGGATCATAAAGGTTGAGATATGACGTTAGGCTATTGAATCATGTAGAAATCAGCTCTGTCAGTGTTAACAAAAATTTCGAGTAAAGGAACGCTTTACAACCACAAAAAACTTTTTTTTGCGTCTATGATTTACACGTAAAATTGAATTTTTGAGAGCCCCTAGCAAAAAATTGGCACAAGCATTGGTTCCAGTTTGTTACATCTGTGACGCGCCTTACCTGAGGCTACATCGTGTGCAAATTTGAAGCGAATCGGAGAACCTAAAATTTTCACTTTTACAGGTAGCCCCTCCCCTTAATAGGTTAAATTTAGGTTAATTTAGGGCATGTTTCGAGACCTTACATACGATCCTGTAAGCAGGGTACAAGCTCTTCAAATGTTAATATTCATGCATGTTATGCCATGGCACAAAACTGTACAATTGGTTACTGGTACCTTCGTTACCAAAAATGGCAAAGCTTTATCCTATAGGACCAGTAGGTTCGATAAGGTAAGGCCGGGTCTTCCTTAGGAATTCTCGATAGAGCCTTGAGGTGAATAGGAATACCTTTTTAATCAGTTGACATTGCGAGTTTCACCCATGTGGTATCCCTGCTGTTGCGAGCATTGAATGCTCAATACCGGCCCGAGAAAACACGGCACTATTTCCAAAAATTTGTTTTCCTTTTTCAAAAATTGAAAAACTACTATTTGCATTTGCAACAAATTTTAATACTTAATGGTATTCTTAAAAATCGAAATAACTAACTGTTTATGATCTTTTAGATTGTCAACACATGGTACTGTTGTCGAGGCATAAATTTACCCACAATTCACCAGTAATACCAAAAAACTTTTCCGGATGTTTAAAATTAGTATGTAGGTAGCGACAGGTTTCTAAAATTGTGACAGCTTTATATACATGTAGTTACACTTTTTTTATATCTTGAAAACGTCGATTTTAGAATCACTAAACTCTAATTGTTTTTAGCATCACTTTGTCAAAAAATTATGCAATCACTTATGGAAGTTAAGAAAATAAAATGTATAGTGACGTATCTGTTTGTTTTAGTCATTTTTTACTTGACGTCAATGTATATCAAAGATTCAAAATTCCAATTACGACGAAATTAACTTTTTTAAATTTTTCAGCACAAAAACTGTCAGAACTCATTAAAAGTTGCCCTAAAATATTTTCTACTGACAGGATGTCCTGTTAAAACCAAATATATATAGTTTATTACTGAAAATAATATAACTGGAATGAGATATAATGTAATATTTATATGAACCTGGCATTATCGGACACAGAACAATATATAAATATTAAATACTAAATGCAATTTTAATTTGCCAATAAATGTTTCCGGATTGGCAGTCAAAAATTATTGATGTCACTTTGCTGAACACAAATTTTTTACGTAACCGCTTTTATATTTAATAGGTATATATCTACCACACCTATTTTAATAATATTTGGTTCTTATTTGTTAACCAGAACCTTTTCACTTTAACTTTTCAGACTAAAATCAATTCATCTTTTTAGTAGTTATTGTTTTTGGACACAATGCTGGGCTCCAACTAATCGAAAACGCTTTGCTACAATAAAAAAACCACCATTCTGGGCGGCCGAAGGTACGAGTTTAATATTTATAAATTTACAATATTGACATAATGATTCCCAATTCTGAACTACTTAACGAAATAAAGGCGCCGGTAATTGTCCGCTCACGTCGAAGGTAAGAATGCTAACCACCACATCAGAGTACATTTGTGATAATACGTCTGGTACCTAGTTTTTGCTCATTTACAACACAAATTTATAGTAAAGTTTCATACTAAGTTTGTCACGCAGTGCGTACGTATATGATATACGTAGTCTGTCTGATTCTCCTGCCTCGATTGCATATTGATCTCACCATACATGTAAAGCGGTCAAAATTTTTAGGGGGCCTCTCCGGACTCCGGCCAAATTTTGGGGACTCCGACTCTCCCCTCCTGGTCGACCAAAAATACCCTAAATTTAGCAAATTTTTGTAAAAATTTAGCAAAAAAGTGCCATTTTTTGCAAATTGTGCCCAAATTTTGGGGACCCTGCCCCCCTGCCCCTCGATTTTTGGGGGGTCCTCCCATCCCCCCCTCATACATGTTTGGATGTCACCTTGACTTGCTTGTTGTGCACGTCATTGAAGCAGTGCAGAAGCAAACTGCCGATTTGAGCGTTCAATAGCAAGAGCGTACAACTTCTGCAATTATTGAATGACACAATAATCTCGACCGATAGGTATGTAATACTCAAAAGCGATTGTACCTCATACGATGGTAGAAAGTTTTGGACACCAAATTAGTAGGTAGGGCAAAAAAGTTAAACTTTAACTTTAACTGAAATTAAAAAAGTTAGGGGTCTTACTTTAACTTTAACTTTAACTTCAAAAAAGTTAAGGGTCTTACTTTAACTTTAACTTAATTTAAATTCAAGCACCCATACTTTAACTTTAACTTAAATTCCGCCAATTTTTTAACTTTAACTTAAATTATAACTTTTATTCAAAATTTTGAATCTATACTTTTTTATAACTTTTTTGATTTACGTAAGGATAATTTAAGAAATATTTTAAGTGATGGTACCAATTAACCAAAATTGTTGTCAAATTTACTTTTTTTTCCTCCGACGCTGTACACAACCATAATTTTTGGTCGTGGTACCTATATATTTGTACTGGAGGCCGCTCAGCTTAACGCAGTCACAACCTATTGTAAGGGGCTTTTATGATTGTATTATTGAAATAGTATAGTGGTATGTTAGTTCCTTCTGGAGAATCAACTCTACAACTACATAGTGTAAAAGTAACAGCCACATGTTGTCCAGCGAATATAATTTTACGTAAAGTCAGTATAGATGGAAACTGCCTGCTCTTTTTTTGAAGACAGGTGTTTTTACAATTTTTAATGAAACCAAGAGTACATAATAGCGTCTCACTTTATATAGAAGAACAGTGAGACAGTCTTCAGCCTGCCTGTGTTTTAGCACAGGCAGATGCGCTGGTCGTTTTCAGGCTACATGTTGACATTCTGTGCAACATGTGGCTGGCCAATCAGCGCGTAGATTCTCTGCGTAACACAAACGCTGATGCGTTGATAAGCATTAAAATAGAAATAAAAGCTTAATAACTCATTATTTATTCATAGTCTGCTTGCAAAAACATTAAAATAGTTTTGCAAATACCTTTAGGGATATTTTGGCAAACTTTCAGGGAAATTGAGTGAGAAACTTTTGAGATATAAACTTTTCGGAATTTCTTAAAAGTTTCTCCATCAATTTCACTGAAAGTTTGTCAAAATATACCCAAAGGTATTTGCGAACCTATTTAATGTTTTTGTTATTGACCTTTTATCGTTTTATCCCCATCTCGTTTGGTGGTGGTCTGGCGTGACAGTACTGCCGCAAAGTTGTTTCTGGGAAGCATGCCCAGTCTGTGGCAGTGGATCAAATCCCGGCCAGAGCTTGGACTTAGTGCAATTTCGAAAAATTCATGAAGGAAAGGGTTAATGATGTACAATACGCACGCTAGAAATCGCGTGCCAACTTCAGCTGTAGTATCGGCAGCCGTAGCCGCAGCCGCATCTGATGTCATGAAGCTCAGTGACATCTAAAGCCGTGGCACGCAAGGTTGGAAATAGAGATGTGGATCGGATTGGATAGGTCTGAAATTTTGATTCCGATCCGATCCGGATGCTTGCTTGATTCGATCAATTTGATTCAATTCAAAATTGCATACGGTTAATGAAAGCTACAAATGTAATATTTTACAAAAATGTCAAGTATAACTTATTAAAATAAGTATATTGTTAGAAACAGATTTACTGAGCATTTTTGCAAAGAGAAATACAGTTAGTTCTGTAATTCAAAACTCCCATGACCAAAACTTTTGATATGGAAAATGGAATGTTTTTAAAATTTTGGGTCACTACTGCTACCGCTGTTTCAGGTGCTGAAAAAGGGTAGGGTTGATAGTAAAGGCATAAAATTTGAAGTAAATGAGGTGCCTGTTGGGTCGAAAAAACCCTAATTGCGGGTTAACTTATGCATAATTGCGACTGAACCAACAGGAAATGTCACTAATTTGCAAAACGTCAAAACAGGGGTGGACGCGGGTCGTGGGTACCCGCGGGTACCCGCGGGTTGGGTTGGGTTGGGTCGGAAAATTTTAGCCGTGGGTCGACCCGCGGGTACCCACTTTAGGCTGCGCGGGTCGAAAATTTTTTTTTCTGACCCGCGGAAGCTGGAACCTGAAGAAATTTTCAACAAGGGTCCCCCCTTGGTTTTTATAGCCCGGCCAAAAAAAATTTCGGATACGTCTCCAATTGACAAAATTTAGTCTAAAATTTTAAAAAATTCTAAAAATTTTTTTCTGGGGGCTACCGCCCCCAGACCCCTGAAAACTCTGTGGCTTACTGTTCCTTGTTATTAACTTTCATGAAAGCCTATTTATGCATGTCTACTAGAGTACATTATGCTGTATTTACTTGTGTAATATACTGTCTGATATGAAGTTCCCACCTTTTGTTTTTATTTTACCTATCAGAAAATTTTTAGATTACGTCTCCAGTTGACCAAATTTGTCTGAAAATTCAAAAAACCTCCATTTTTTCGGACGGCTACCGCCCCTAGACCCCCGCAACAGTTAGTTTATTTAATTTAAATAACCAAATTTATATTTTGTTTTGTAAGACACTTCGCCAATAAGTGTAAACATAATTGGATTCTGGGGGCTGAGGCGCTCAGACCCCGCAATAGTGAGTTTAAACAAGTGAGCAAAAAAGTGGACAAGGTGCGACCCCCCTTTTCAAAATCCTGGCTACACGCTTGTGTATAATGTACGTTATGGTTATAGAGTGGTGGGTCAAAGTGGGTCGAGGGTCGGGTTTTACGGCGCGGGTTGGGTCGCGGGTTACCCACGAGTGTCGAGCCGCGGGTTGGGTTGGGTCGCGGGTCGAAAATTTCGACCCGCGTCCACCCCTGCGCCAAACGGAGCATTAACCTATAGAATGTCTTTCGTCATCTGACATGCGGATTACGTGCGGTGGCTGGTTTGCCAGACGGTGTATGCCACGGGCGTGCATTTCACTGGTAGCTCGCAAAGATTCTGAAAGTATGCTAAATTTTGTGAAATTACGAAATTTTTTGGTCGAGACCGAAAGAAAGATTGTACTACCACTCCGAATCGCCGAAACCGAATTTTACAGGCGGTACGATCCGGCGATCTGATCCGACAAACTCGGCGATCGGATCCGCCGATCCGATCCACATTACTTGGGAACGGCAATGTAAAGTCTCAAATGTCTTTGCTTCAGCACGCTGATAAATAATCTACGAAACATTTTACCAACAGGTTTCGTCGCAACACTGTTCAATAATATTACTTTCCGGTGGACGTACATGTCATGTATGATCTGACACACGCTCGCACAGTCTTGCAAATCAACAGTCTTGCATATAGCTACGTGCACAACATGACACACACGCCCACACAAACAGTGCATTTTCAAGACCTGCCTCCAGTTTAACAGTAGAACTACATGCAATCATAAAAGACGATTGCAATATCGTACATATATACGCGGCGGCTAAGGCCGCCGCGTAAAAATATATTCATCTTTCTGAAACAACTCTCTATAACTTTAACTAAAAAAGTTTTGGATCTTAATCTAACTTTATTTAAAAAAGTTGGGGGTATTACTTTAACTTTAACTTTTAAAAAAGTTAGTGGTCATACTTTAACTTTAACTTAAACGAAAACGGAGATCAAACTTTAACTTTAACTTTGAAAAAAGTTAGTGGTCTAACTTTAACTTTAACTTTAACTAAAACTAGGCCTTTTGCCTAACTTTAACTTTAACTTTAACTTAATTAAAAATGGGTAGACTTTTTGCCCTATTAGTAGGATACAAAAATGCTATTTTGTACAAAAAATGAAATGGGTAAGGCCTGATTTTCAAAAGTTGAAACATAAATTGAAAACAAACAAGCAGAACTAGAAACGCAAAACCAAGGACTTAGGTGAGTCTAACGTGAGATTCCCTTAAAAATGGCTTTCGAAAAGCTGCAAAAGGGGCAAAAGTTTCTGCCTAGATATCTACGTTTTGTCTGTACAATGTACACTACACAGTAATCTGCAGAGAGGTCTTTCTTTGAGTACAAATTTCTTTCCTTTGAATTAAAGTTTTTTCCATATTTCTTATCTTTCATTTACATTCTTCTCTAGTTATTTGTGATTTATTTTCAGCTTTCTTTTTTTCTGCTTTTTCTTTCTTCTCAATATCTTCACAAGTTTGTTCATTTTCTTGGTAGTTACTTTAATTCGCGATTAAAGTAACGGACGGCAAAAATGACACCGATAGTTTTTTGAGAAGTGCTGCTCACCGCCGAAGTAAAAACTCCATTCTGAGTTGAGGCTTAGAGAATTTGATGGGGTTTTTATGGGGCTTGAGTTTGATTCTGCCAAATATTAAACAGGGGGCTGAACCAGTAGCAGTTAAGAACCAAAGAGTATGCATTTTAATGGGTAATGGTGGGGACATTTCTCCCAAAATCCCAAAATGGCGGGAAGGATCCCGAAAATTTAACTGGAGAGGCCTTCCAAAAATTTTTACCCCGTTACATGTAGGTATGCCGAAGTGTGCTGTTGGTTTACATTGGAGTTTTTTTCGGTTTTGCCAACCTGGATCAGCTCCAGAGACGGAGGTTATCCGTATGGCTTAGCTTAGGGGGGGGGGAGTTATCACGGAGAAAAATGTCTCACCGTAAAATTTTCCCTTAATTATTTGGATAGTAGTGTCCGAGGGGATAATCTTATCTGCATGTGTTCGGTAGGGTGGTCAAATCCAATGTGGACGTTTTATCCGGATAATAGCGTCCGTGGGACCAAATTTTATGGAAGATACTTTCAACTTAGTCTGAATTCAGAAAAAAAGGGTTTGCCCCCACCTCTTCAGATTGAAAAAAAATTAAAAATTGCAATTTATGTATAGTTTTTGTTTTAAAGTGGCTGAATCAATAACGTAAATCAGTTCCACATGTGCGTAATTCCTAAGTCAAACAAGCAAAGCCTAATGCAAAATGGGCCTGGCCATATGAAACCTATATTTTCACTCTGTGAACCAAAATCTGCTGCGCAGCAGATTTGCAATTTTAAGCATGTGCGTCCGACGACGCAAAGGTTTTGACGAAAAAACACTGGTACCTTCAGCGTTGAATTCTTGAATAGTGCCATTTGAGTATTTGACGTATTATGAATCATAATTTCGTAGATTAGAAAGTATAGAGAGAGTATGTATAGTGATTAGTGATCATACACCAACCAAAAGCATCAAGTTGCCAGAGGGTCGCGCCAATAGCCTTGAGTTGGCATAAAGTTAACCAATAGCGTTTTAAACAAACTGTTGATGGCGGCGCGCATGGCTTAGAAGATATGTATAATGAATGCACAACTTCGATACAAACTGTTTTATCTAAGGCTCATTCCTTAGTACTTGCACTCTTGCATTCATACTTGCTATTTTTAGTATATTATGCATCTTTTGGTCAAATTTTTTTCAAAAATTCGGCTAATAACTTGTTTAGAACGTATTCTAAAAAGATCCGCATCCGCATCCGCATTCGCGCAGATGTCAGTATTCAACATCCGCATCCGCGGATGTCAAAAAAGTCCTAATGACGATTGTGATTAATTGCGACATCCTAATGATGATTGTGTATATATAGTCAATATGCCAATCATGTGATTGTCCAAAATTAAGGTCTCTGTCTGATTATCATTTGAGCTACAGATTGACTGTTTAGCCAACCAGCATTTGTCATGTCAGCAAATAATTCTTTTCCTGCTTTCTAAAAATCTGCTTCAAGAGTACTTTCACAGCTGAAAATTTATCAACCATATCTTGTAAATCCTCCAGAATACAATTCAAACTGTTGTACTTGTTGGCTGTAGCTAGTGCTCATGTATTGAACAGCGTGCGCTATATCAGTGAAAATCGTAGAATAAGTATAACCATGCCAATGCCATGAGAATTAAAAATCACTGTGTTTGAACCAGATTAAAAAATCGCCATGCTATACACAGCAATAATTGCAGTATTATGTCTGTGATCTGTGACGTGGCTTACTGCAATCCTGTTCCCATACTAACCATTCCGAATTTTTGTACGTCTGAGTCCACCTGTCATTCGCAAATCCCAGACAATTGCTTATTGTTAAAAACAATGTATCAACTGTTACATCACTTTTTCTACTTTGGCAAAAATGATAGTCAATTTTATGAAATGCACCCATTGGCATTTACAAATAGTAAAACAGTACTTGTCATAACACTGCATAATGGTGATCCGTATTTGAGCGCATGTGAAATTTATGAGATAACATATCGCAATGAGACCTGTGTGATTTCGTTTGAGACTTTGCTGCAAGTTTACTCTGCATTCAAATAGTGCAATATGTGAGACGTTCTTAAACTTAGTTATACAATACTGTGTGACAACTAGCCTTGCATTTTATCTAGGCAATTGTGAAAATATATGCAAATGAGCTTCTGTCAACTGTACGTGTGTTAACTACTAGTTGTGTTTACGTATTTAAGTACCTAGGTAGCTATGAATATACGTATATATAACGTAGACAGACTAGCAACACGAACATAGCAGACACATTTTAAACACACACTTACATTCACACAGACCCGCACAATTACACAGATGACGTACGCAAAGACGCACGCCCATAACTCACTTAGTAACACGTTATTTTTCCGACACCTCATTCTAAAGAAGCCTGCTGCGCTGTGGCGCAGCAGGAAAAAGAAGCCTGCTGCGCTGTGGCGCAGCAGGAAAAACTTTCGGCCAGACTGCGCGCGTACTTATTTTACATATGTAATACGTCTGCCTGCGCTAATCAATTTTTGTTTACTAAAAAAATCAGATTGCTCAACATTACAAAACTCACAATTGTAACAATTGTGAAATTTCACAAGCTTCACAATTGTTACAATTGTAAGATTTCACAAGCGTTACAATTGTTACAATTGTAATCGGGCAATCGGACCCAGATAGAACCCGGCTGAATTTTCACGCAAACAAGCTCGTCTGCTGAGTGAGAAGTGTCCCTCCTGATTGAGTACTCATCATGACCTTGGAGTGTCTATATTCCGCAGCAAATATAAAACGCGGCCATAACAGCGCATTAGAGCAAGGTTTTGCCAAAGAGCGAAGCATTAAAAAATGTACCTAATCCAATGAAGTCTCAATGGAGTGTAAACCTACTAATAAATTGAGGTAACTAAATCTTCAATGACTATATATAGCTAACTGTAGTTCATTAAAGATACAATGTTTGCTGCCAACTGGCCAGTTTAACTAATCATCGTTCTTGCTCAAGATATACTGTGGTGGCAACAGCTAATAATAACATACATACACCTAAGCATGCGCCCACGGTTGTAAAATTCCTAAGTAGAATTTTATTTTATTTCAGTTTATGTAACGCTTTCTCATGTGTTTCAATAGACACTGCTTGCTGAGTCGCTTCACAGTACTGATTTACATCACCGGCTTCTCAACGGCCGGCTTAGCTCAGTTGGTAGAGCCTCCGATTCTTAATCGGAAGGTTGGTGGTTCCAGCCCACTCCGGCAGTCACTCAAATTCCAGCATACCGATCTTCTGCAATGCAGGCAGTTAGGCATTACAGAATCTATCACTAGCTGATCGACCTACCTGCCCCTCCAGTGTTAATTAACACTGGAAAATTGACCTACCCAAAAATACATAGGATTCCGAGATTCTGAATATAGTATATACGCGGCCCCTGGGGGCCGCGTAAAAATATAAGCAATGCAGCGCAGCAGTGTTTTGCAGTTTTGCACTGCTACAGCTACGAATGTAAGCAACAGCTCCTTCTCAACTACATAGGAACAAAAATTCCAATTGTTATATATTTCAGTTATTTCGTGTATCTATGGTGTTCGAACCATCCAAATCCTCGAAAAACGAACGCGTTAGGTAATCTCTCGAGTAACCGCTCTGTCAACCGCTCTACTTTATATTTACTAAGAACTAATTGGGAAGTAAATTGCAGTTTAACAGACGTCAGACTTTCAAGATGAGTTGGCAATTGCCGCTTCATTACAAAGTTTCATTACAAAATAACAAAAATTTTTTGTTCCTTCTAGTGAAAAAACTAATTGTTTTTATCCATTGCTGTTGCAGTGCGAAACATTGCTGCATGCGCTGAATCGTTTGAATGAAAATTTAGAGCTGATCAGCTCAAATCAAGGTGTAACTCTGGAACTGAATGGCTCAATGCAACGATATGCTTTTGCATAACATCCTGCAGCAATGCTTTTTTGTACGTAGTTAAAATAGTTAAATTAGGTAGTAAAGTACATAGGATATGCAGCATAATTACAAATAAAGTACGCAAAACTCGTAGGAGTAGAATACACCAAGCAGTTAAAAATGTGCTATATTGTAGATATATTAATATGATACGTAATTTAGCCTACAGTAAATATATATAGCTGGTAAGGTAGACACACTCCTGTTGAAACTGAAAAGTAAGACACCGGGGAAGGAACCTTGCCCCCTTTGGGGACTACGGGCTACTTGCTTAATTCTCTGCAAGTTTTCAAAAAACATACCTACCCGCAAAAACCACGCTATTTTGACGTTACTACGCACAGATCAGTCCGTGAACGTTGTTCGTAATTTACGTCATGGTACCTACGTTTTTCTGTTAAAACTATTATCAGAGTGGTGTGAAATATGCTTAAAAAGCATACTCATAGGCAGAGATGAAAACGGGTCAATATTAGACCCAATCCGTTCGATTTCTGACCCGACCCGACCCGAACCAAATCCGTTGTGCAGTCGCTATTTTCATCAGGTCGGGTCCCAAAAATATATGCTTCAGATCAAGTTTATGCTCGAAAAGTGCGACGAAAATTTTAGTAAAACTGACAAGCTTTTTTATTTGAGATTTGGCTGTTTGTTTGTTCTTTGCTTGTTCATCTCGACTCATTGGCAGTACCAATTTCTTATAAAACAAGCACGTTTTGCGAGTAAGGATAAATTTATTTTAGATAAATCGCGTTGTGATTTACTTGCAGTGCTGAGGATATTCTATCGAATATAAAACGCGGCACTTTTTCGAATTTTTTGAAGCCAACATGTTACGACTCGCAACAACGCGAGGCTAAGGCTGAAGTGTGAAAAGCAATCGCTGTGCACGGCAAGCCACAATATGATCCAACAGATAAAGAGCTAACTTGATGCATGTGACTTTTAGCTAACAAACGCATTATTATTTCTAAGTCTTTCTGTAGGGTTTTCTACTTTCAATTTTTATTTTTTCTGTTTCCAATTTTTTCTATGATTACGGGTGACTTTCAGTTTCACTTTCTTTCCTCGCTTAGTCTTTGTGATCACAGTCCCGTTTCAGGTCACATAAGTCAAACGTCTTAAAAACTTACTGTGTGTGCTATGTGGAAAGTTAGTCACCCCACGTTCAAAGGTAACATCACACATGTGGAAAAAGATGGTTTCATTGTCACTTAATTTTCATGTATCACCAACTGAATAACACAACACCCTTCCCTTCTTGATTGCAACTGGCCCGGTTCACGCGGACGTACTTTTTACTTTTTACCTTTTACTTTTTACTTTATACTTTATACTTTATACTTTATACTTTATACTTTATACTTTATACTTTATACTTTATACTTTATACTTTATACTTTATACTTTATACTTTATACTTTATACTTTATACTTTATACTTTATACTTTATACTTTTTACTTTTTACTTTTGCAAAAGTGTTCACACAGGCTTACGTTTTACTTAAGGAATATCGCATTCAATTGGCTGGCTTTGGCGCACTTGTATGTCAAAAAGCAAATCTAACCAACAAAAATGAAGCTCAATAGGCGGAGCTTCTGTTAAAGCTATCTGATTGGCTAGATTGCAAAAGTAAAAAGTAAAAAGTAGAAAGCGTTTCTATTTTTACTTTTGGCCAAAAGTAAAAAGTAACAATTAAAAAGTACGATCTGTATGAACCGAAATTTTTACTTTTGGCCCAAAAGTAAAAAGTAAAAAGTAAAAAGTAAAAAGTACGTCTGTGTGAACCGGGCCAAGACATGTCTTAATTCAAAAAGGGAACCCCTTACCCCTGAAATCAAGGCGTAAAAGAGCTATATATTTCAGCCGGAGCATCGTTCGGGCCGATTAGCTAGGATAGGGAAGAGTGCCTCATACTTTTTCCTATTATGTGCTCTAGATCTTAGTTATTGACTTATGCGCGCGCACTCGTTCATGCACCTGGGGCTCGTTTCAGAAGCTTTACATAAGTCTTATGGGTCCCATAAAGTCTTACATATCGTTATAGGTGTTTCAGAAGCTTTACATAACTTCTGGATCACCTCATGTTCTCTCATAAATTTATGTTTTCTACCTAAATTTATGGGTAGCCTGATAATTACTACATAAATTTATGTAAAAACTTCAGGCTACTCATAAAATGCTAAATGTGGGTGCCAGTTTTTCTCATAAATTTAGGAGAACGTCAGGGCACCCATAACTCACCTTTCAGGTAAAAAATATGTACAAACCTCAAAAAAAGTACGAAAACTGGTTTGATGGGTAGAGCATAAAGGGGCATAGTTTAGGGAACTTATTTTCTTTAACTTTATTGCACTTTTCTAAAAAATCTGATTTTCAGATTTCACTAGAAAACAACAGCAGCAGGTATGGTAGTAAGTTTTATGCGCTTAAATAATTAAATCAAATAACAAACCTATTTATTATTATTTTAATTGAGATTTTAAGTGAGCGCACCCTCAGCACGAAAATCAAAGCTGCGATCGTGCTGCTAGGCATCTAATTGTGCGAGCGCGTGTGCGTGCACATTCCATGCGGTTACCAGCGAGAGCATATAATTTTATGTGAGAACTTTATGGGAGAACTTATGGGAAGGTTATGTGAAGATATCTGAAACACTTTATGTATTTCTCGTAACCTTCTTATAAGTTCTCCCATAAATTCAATTTATGTAAGACTTTATGTGAAGACTTATGTAAAGCTTCTGAAACTACCCCCTGGCGCTTCACGTTATCTTCAAGTTGTCTTTTATTCAACTGTTAAAACAAGCCACCTTAATTTCCGTGCATAATTGATATTCTAGTTGAAAACAAAAAGTCCAAAACAGGTTTTATTACAACTAAATCATTAAAAAATGTTTTGACAAAACACCAATCAGTGTTACGCTACAAAGATCCTGTTCTCAAATTGGCATACAACGCTACAGATTACGGTAGTTTAAACATAGTGGCTTTCTGCATCTAATTTAATTCAGCATACAAATTGGTGTCGGTAAGACAGTTGTTTCGTTATTAATTTAGTTTGTTGAAATGGTTCCATAAAGTTTGCCTTCACTGCAGAGATGGGATCAGTTCCACTGGAACCTTAACTAGAACCGGAACGGTAACAGAAACCGGCATGGCATAATTTTTTTACATCTGTTATTTTTTACAGTCCAATTTAGGTTTGTTAATATTTTTTTATCACATTTGCAGGCTTTTTGTAGTATAATTAGCATTTTCTTTCTGGTAACTACCCTGAACTTATAGTATTCAGCATAACAGGCGCTCCAGGAAACGGCAATGAAATTTACTTTTGTTTTTGTTCTTTATTTTCTGTTTATTTTTTATTGTTTATTACTGTTGAAAAATAAAATTTATCATACGAACTGTTGTTGTAAAATTTCAGAGTCAGTTAATTTTAGAGTTTATTAATGTCGCAGCTCTGAGCTCAGCACGTAACGTCAAATGACAGGCCTCGGCATTCAACTTAAAATGAGTATAACTTTACAATTACTTGATCAATTACAATAATTTGACAATCAACGTAGGTATTCAGAGGGGCAAATTCAGTTACTCGTATTTTTGCAAATAGTAGCTGTTTCACTTTTTAGCTGGATTTTTTTACAAAGCTGATTTTTTGGCGAAATTGATAATGCTTCAAAACTTTAACATGATCGGATGAAAAAACGCCAAAAACTGACCCATGGGTCAAACAAGCCTGAAAAAGACGCTGTATACAGAGAAAAATTGATGAAAAACGATGGATGACTAGGGCTGTTTTTAGATGTTCGTCAACTCAGCAGCCCATTTTGAAAATTTTTTTATTGGTCAAAAGATTTTTCAATAATCTAGAAGTCGAGACTCCAGTCCTTCGATTTTCAGTTTAGGTCTTATGATTTCCTAAAAAATATGTTTTTGAGATCAGCTCTTTTTGAGCGGTTACAAAACTGTCGGGGGTCGACATTAGGGCAAAAAAGTTAAACTTCAACTTTAACTGAAATTAAAAAAGTTAGGGGTCTTACTTTAACTTTAACTTTAACTGCAAAAAAAGTTAGAGGGCTTACTTTAACTGTAACTTTAACTTAAATTAAAACAACCTTACTTTAACTTTAACTTAAAGTTATTTTAAAAAAGTTATATAAAAGTCATTGATTTTCGGCTTACTTTAACTTAAACTTAAATTGATGCCTGAGCCTTACTTTAACTGTAACTTTAACTTAAATTGAAGCAATGGCCTTTACTTTAACTTTAACTTAAAGAAAATGGTTTGACTTTTTTGCCCTAGTCGACATATGTATATATCTGTACGGTTCCGGTTTGATAGTGTCACCTTAGAGCATGAACCCAGTGGTAGGATTAGTTCGTGGGTCGACAGGCGTCGGTTCAAATCCGGACAACGGTTTTTCCGCAAAGAATATGCTCATGGTTGTGCAAAAACACAGGTTTTTGCATAAAAAAGCACTTTTGTAAAATTGTTTTATAACTTATCGCAACAAAAAAGTGTTTTGCACACCTATAGCGCTTCAAATGTAGATATGCGGTCAAATACCAACTATATATTATGTGATGGTCACAAAAAATTTCCAAATAAAGAAATGGAAGGGAACCTTTCAACCAAAACCTGAACCGGTAAGTTGGAACTATCCCATCTTCACTAATTCAATGAATACAGAAGTAAGAGTATGACAGTCTTCAGTCCAACCAAGAGTATGACACTCTTCCATATTCTGGCTAATCGGCCGGAACGATGCTCTGGCCAAAAATGCCCGTTTACGCCTTGATTTCAGGGGGGGGGTACCCCCCCCCTCGTTTCAGCACACTGCCAGCGCAAATTCGGTGGTGTCTTGATTTCAGGGGGGGGGTACCCCCCTCTCATTTCAGCACACTGCCAACATGAACTCTGTCGTGAGCTTGTGGTGTGCTGAAACGAGGGCGTTTCCTCTGAAACCTCTGAAATTAAGACACTTCCTTGATTTGAGGGGGGTCATCCCCTGAAATCAAGACATGTCTTGATTCGAGGGGGGGTAACCCCTTACTGCAATCAAGGCGAAATGGGCTACCTATTTCAGCCGGAGCATGCTATAGCCGATTAGTTACAAGAGAAGAATGTTAAAGAATAACGGCTATTCCTGGTCAAAACACGGCTATAGCGCTAATAGCCGATTGCCAGCGCGGGCTCATTAATTCTGAGAAATGGCTATAGCCGAGCTATAGCCAGGGGCGGACGCGGGTCGTGGGTACCCGCGGGTACCCGCGGGTACCCGCGGGTTGGGTTGGGTTGGGTCGGAAAATTTTAGCCGTGGGTCGACCCGCGGGTACCCACTTCAGGCTGCGCGGGTCGAAAAAAATTTTTCTGACCCGCGGAAACTGGAACTTGAAGAAATTGTCGACAAGGGTCCCCCCTTGGTTTTTATAGCCCGGCCAAAAAAATTTCGGATACGTCTCCAATTGACAAAATTTGGTCTAAAATTTTCAAAAATTCTAAAAATTTTTTTCTGGGGGCTGCCGCCCCCAGACCCCTGCAAACTCTGTGGCTTACTATTCCTTGTTATTAACTTTCATGAAAGCCTATATATGCTTGTCTACTAGAGTACATTATGCTGTATTTACTTGTGTAATATACTGTCTGATATGAAGTTCCCACCTTTTGTTTTTATTTTACCTGTCGGAAAATTTTTTGATTACGTCTCCAGTTGACCAAATTTGTCTGAAAATTCAAAAAACCTTCATTTTTTCTGACGGCTGCCGCCCCTAGACCCCCGCAACAGTTAGTTTAATTAATTTAAATGACCAAATTTACATTTTGTTATGTAAGCCACTTCGCCAATAAGTGTAAAAATAATTGGATTCTGTGGGCTGTGTGGCGCTCTGACCCCGCAATAGTGAGTTTGAACAAGTGAGCAAAAAAGTGGACAAGGTGCGACCACCCTTTTCAAAATCGTGACTACACGCTTGTGTATAATATACGTTATGGTTATAGAGTGGTGGGTCAAAGTGGGTCGCGGGTCGGGTTTTACGGCGCGGGTTGGGTCGCGGGTTACCCACGAGTCTAGAGCCGCGGGTTGGGTTGGGTCGCGGGTCGAAAATTTCGACCCGCGTCCACCCCTGGCTATAGCCCGGCTATACCGGTTATTCCTAGTCAAAACGCGGCTATAGCGCTAATAGCCGATTGACAGCGCGGGCTTGGCAGATTAGTAGCCAAGTAGACAGCCTCGGTCGGGTCGCGGGTGATTCGTTGAATTTTAAAGTAACCAAGAGTACCTATCGATGTATTAATAGACATGTTTTTTATAAGTGCTTTATCACACGTACGACAGACGTACACAGGCCCTTTGCAGTCAGCAGCAGGGCGGGGGGAGGGGTGAAGCACATGTCTTGGGGGGGGGGGGGGTGAGGATGCCTTCTGGAACCCAAACCTCCCACGGCTCTCTAGATGTAAATGAAGGTGCCGCTAACTCTTTCTGAGGGGGTGTAAAGATTCAAAGTTAGTCTATCAGGATAACGAAGGGTGAAAATAAAGTCTTGCCGCTAATTTTATGTGAGGGAGGTACATATAAAGGTGCAAAACTAGTCTGTCAAGGTAACGAGGGGTGAAATA
Source organism: Trissonchulus sp. WLG1_4 (assembly GCA_030248245.1). Taxonomy (NCBI): domain Eukaryota; kingdom Metazoa; phylum Nematoda; class Enoplea; order Enoplida; family Ironidae; genus Trissonchulus; species Trissonchulus sp. WLG1_4. Next base: position 20,252 of record JASANF010005794.1, read on the forward strand.
CAAGCTAGCCGCTATCTCTATCTTCGGGGGCTAGTAAAAGTCGTTACATGGGAATGTGACCTTCATTTGCTCGACAAAAATTTAAGAAATTTCCAAAACAGCCAATGTTTACATTAGTTTGCGATTGCTCGACTTTCGCTTGATCGTCAGACCTGTTAATTGGACCCCTATTGTCAGTCTTCATAATTAAATAATTAATTAATTAATTAATTAAATTAATTCAAATTCTAATTAAATTCTAATATATATGATCTCTAGTTTAGTTAAATAATAGCTCTAGTTAGTTAGGATTACTTATAGAAAAAGTTGGCTTCGCTTCAATTCACTTTCGTTTTCGTTTTCTTTTTCGTTTTCGTTTCGTGTTCGTTCATTTTAGTGTCTACTGAAAAAAAATCGTAGCTGTAAATTAGGTATGAACTAATATTTGCGTCCCACCAATTATTAGTACCAGCAAGAGTACATAATAGCGTCTCACTCTATATAGAAGAAGAGTGAGACACTCTCCAGCCTGCCTGTGTTCTAGCACAGGCAGATGCGCTGGTCGTTTTCAGGCTACATGTTGACATTCTGTGCGTGCAACATGTGGTTGGCCAATCAGCGCGTAGATTCTCTGCGTAACACACTTTAGTATATAATCGCTGATGCGTTGATAAGCATTAAGATAGGGTTAAAAACTTAATAACTCATTATTTATTCATTGACTGTTTGCAAAAACATTAAAAAAGGTTTGCAAATACCTTTAGGGATATTTTGGCAAACTTTCAGCGAAATTGATGGAGAAACTTTTGAGATATAAACTTTTCCCAATTTCTTAAAAGTTTGTCAATCAATTTCGCTGAAAGTTTGTAAAAATATCCCCAAAGGTATTTGCAAACCTTTTTTAATGTTTTTGCAAGCAGACTGTAAATGAATAATGAGTCATTAACCTTTTATCCCTATCCCGTTCTATGATTGGACACGTGCACAGGCGTCTGGCCAATCAGAGAATAGAAGCTCGTTTCTGATTGGCCAGTCACATGTTGCACAGAATGTCAACATGTAGCCTGAAAACGACCAGCGCATCTGCCTTTACTAGAACACAGGCAGGCTGGAGAGTGTCTCACTCTTCTTCTATATAGAGTGAGACGCTATTATGTACTCTTGGTACCAGTGCTCAAATATTTTTTGCCCCCGCCTGCTTGACTTTCATAAAAGCACTACCATTTGAGTCCATGCACTCATAGGAAGAGATTATAAGTTGTAGTGTTGTACTGTAGCCACCCGTAACTTATTTTTACGTTTTTTACGCTTTAATTAGTCCAACGTTAACTTGGTATTTTCAAAAAATTTTCTGTCTGAGCCTTTTTGTACTTCACGGATAGTTAGTTAACTGTCACTTTTATTATTATGTTTACGTACTAGTTTTCTGAATTTAATAAAGGACTTTGCTGTTTTTTGATTTCAGTCTTTTTTAGCTGTTTTTCAAATCATTTCTTTTGGCAATTTTATGTTATCCATACTCCAAAACTTGTCGAATGCCTTTATTGGAAACATTGTTAGTAGAAAAGGCAGATGATTCATTACAGTCGTATGACTGTTGAAACCTTGAGACCTACATACAGACGGCAAAATAACAAAATTATATATCGCGTCACATATTGTTTGTAAACAAACACTTACAAAGAGTGTAACATAATAGCAAGAGCATATACATAATGGGAAGAGTAGGACACTCTTTCCATCGGCCAACTTGGCAGCGCGGCAGATGCGTTGCACAATAATGGCCAAAAAGGTAAACAAATGAGTACCCCTACCCAAATGGGTACCTGGAACCCAAACTGGAACCGCAGGTACACACATGGGTACCCCAGCGTATCTGATTGGGCCCTGCAGAGTACCCAAATGAGTACGCCTAGTACCCAACTTGGTACCAGAGGTACCTAAATGAGTATATATGCCCCAGCGTAATATGATTGGCTGCTGGGGGTACCCAACTGAGTACCCCGACGGCCGACCCAGACGGGTACGTGCCCAAATGGGTACCCCGATCAGCCAATCAGATTGCAGCAGCCTTTAGCGCCGCCTACGAGCAAGCTACTGTAATCCCACCTGCAGCAGTATACCTATGTGACGTTGCGGGTAATGCTGTCTTTAGATTTTTTAGCATTCTGCTGCCCAAAGACTTATTATAAGACATAAACAAAGTCTTGGTTAACTGATGGAGCTTACATAGTCAAAACTATTATACATTTTTTGAATAACCGCTGTACAAAATGCTCATTTTTGTCTTTTTTCCTGTTGTGCCACAGCACAACAGGTCTTTAATTTTGATTCTGGCGTGTTAACACTAAACTGTGAAAGCATTGCGTCTGTCTGCGTGTTTAACATCAACTCATGGGTGTTTGTGCATGTGTCACCAAGATTTACAGTGTATTCGTCGATTAATTCTGTGCAGCTTCCCTTAAGTTAATCCACTGTATTCTGCTATAAGACCGAAATGTCAGGTCGAAGATATTAAAAAAAACGCAGCCGGAGTGGAGTCGAACCACCAACCTTCCGTTTACGGATCGGACGCCCTACCAACTGAGCTAACCGGCCACAAACAAATAGTTGATGCCAAGCGGATTCAACTAAATTGAAAAACGGAGCTGCTTGTCAGTCTGAACATAAAAAAAGAATTAGAGTTTAAATTTAATTGCAATAAAATTATATTCAAATCAATAATCTCATACGTTTATGCACCGTCGGTGCTTACCATTTACCACCGGTAACGAACTTATATTTAAGTAAAATTTTCGATATTTTTGTTTGAGTGAGTATATTTTTATTTGTGGGTTTACGTACGTTTTGACGGATAATTTTGTTGGCAGCCTCTTATATTTCCTACGAAATGGTCATGAAAGAATGAATACCTACACTTCTCACTCATCAAAACAACTCGTTCCTACATTATTTGTTGTAAAAAATAAAAACTTCTTCAGGTCTTTGCATAAACAACTTATTGTAGGATAAAAACGCTTTGAACTTTTGCATACACATCTACAATAAGACAATTATCTGCTGCACAACAGGTTTTAGCTGACCTGCTGGTCAGCTTACTTGAACGTAATTCTTAATACTTACTGAAGGTTTTGCCGCAGATTAGGCTTGTTATGCCATTTTTCAATAATATCTCATTTCAGCTGCGTCTTTGCTAATTAAAATCATTTTGTAAAGCTCCATCAGTTAACCAAGACTTTGTTAATCTCTTATAATAAGTCTTCGGGGCAGAAAAATGCTAATAAAAAGATCTAAAGCAGCATTACCCGGAACGTCACCCTAACTGTTGCACGTGGGATTACGGTAGCTTGCTCGTAGGCGGAGCTAAAGGCTGCTGCAATCTGATTCGCTGATGGGGGTACCCAATTGGGTACCCCCAGCAGCCAATCAGATACCCTGGGGTACCCGTTTGGGTACCTGGTAGCCTGGTACTCAACTTGGGTACCTCTGGTACCCAGTTGGGTAGAGGTACTCATTTGGGAAGAAAGAAAGAAAGAAAAAGAAAGAAAAAAAAAAAAAAAAAAAAAAAAAAAAAAAAACAAAAAAAAAAAAAAAAAAAAAAAAAAAAATAAAAAAAAAAAAAAAAAAAAACCAAAAAAACAAAAAAAAAAAAAAAAAAAAAAAAAAAAAAAAAAAAAAAAAAAAAAAAAAAAAACAAAAAAAAAAGTAGCCTGCAAGGCCAAATCAGATACGCTGGGGTACCTATTTGGGTACCTGCGGGACCCGTTTGGGTACCAGTGACCCACTTGGGTAGGTGTACTCATTTGGGTACCTTTATGGCCGTTATTGTACAACGCATCTACGGCGCCGCCAAGCTGGCCGATTGGAAGATTGTCATACTCTTCCCATTATGTACTCTTGATAGTAGGACATACCTATTATGTACTCTTGCTATTAGTGATGCGATTATCGTCTGAACGAACATACGGCTGTAAAAATAAACCAACCACTGTTGGATAATTATTGTTTATTAGTTGATTAATGTTTACGACTAGATAGTTCCTTACTGTCGCACTCTTGGTTTGACCCATAGACCCACCCATTTGACGCTCGACTCGCTAATTCGGACCAAGTTCAATACGTGTACAAAAATGAGAAGATACAAAAGATGCGAAAGATCGCGTCGATTTTCAGTAGCAGCTGTCAAAACTGTGTTTCTATTGCTGTCCAAAGTCGTCGTAAAGCCCAGTTCATACTCGTCCTTATTCACGTCCATATCGTTTTGTCCTTAAGCAGTTCTAAGCGAGCTACGTAGTCAAATAAGCCAATTTTTCGCACAAGGAAAGCTGAGTGCAAGTATCGTTTGTATACGAAAAATTAGACAAAGCAGTTTCGTCAATGCTTTACATAATTTACTGAAAATTGCCCTTGTCTTTGTCCCTATGTTCTTAAGAATTATGAACCGGGCTTAAAAACAAACGACTATGAACTGGAGTTATCAAAATCAATTTAGTTTTTCAAAGTTTTTCCATTTTTAAAGTTATCAATCAAAATTTGTACTTTTACTGCTTCTTTCTTATTTCTGCCTACTGTGAAGCTACATATCTGTTTAATTTACTTTAATTAACTAAAGTCTGACCAAAAATTGCTGGACCCCGAGACAAAAAGAAACACGCAATTTCAGTACGAAAAGAACTAATGGTGTCATGGTGGCCATCAAGAGTACAGCGAGTAGTCGCACAAATCACGCCACCTGTTTCGTCTCAGGGCTCAGCAATTTTTGGTCCGTCTTTACTGTAGCGTACGTCAGGTTTAGCTTGAGACAATTTATTTCTGTCTAATCTACGAACCTGGTGTTATGTAGCTTCATCTAATCTTTATCCCATCCATTCAACTTTTCGTCTTTTTGCACAAAATTGTGATAGGTAAGTAAGGAAAAATTACTAATTACTAGAAAATATTGTTAGAAAATTCTACTAGAAAATATTGTACTATTATACTGTACTACTAAATATTACTCTAGATACTCAATCAGTCCTCATAATTTGCTTTTTATTTAGTTCTTCTTTTGAAAACTTAAATTAACAAAAAAAAAAAAAATAAAAAACCCAAAAAAAAAAACAAAAAAAAACACACCCAAAAAAAAAAAAAAAAAAAAAAAACTAAGCTATCTATCGCTCTAAATGGTTTCGTTACCCATATTCACTGGTTTTATTGGAGCAATTGCAAAATAAGGATCAGACAAGTAATAATGTGGATGGAATGAACTATTCTAAAATAAAATAATTGAGAAAATAACGCGACGAGTTTTATTACAAATGCAAGCTAAAACAGTGCCGAACATTGTCGTAAAACTTTTAATAATCAACGCGGCTCTTTTGTTTTTCTAACGACCAATTCGGATAGCCGTTCCGAAATTTTTAAGCCTATCAGATCCGAAGATTCGATCCACATCACTACAGACTACCTCGTAGGTGTTATCGACTGAGCAACTCATGACGCTACAGTGTTAATGATTTTCGTGTTTTTTACTAAAACTGGCCTCATAATAGAAAACTAAAGCGTGACGGACTAAAAGTTAAATATACTAGCTTGAGAACCTAAAAAGATTCTAGCATTTTTGTACTTTGAATAATATGAATCAGTGATTTTGACAATGTTATACGTCTTAGGTTGTGTGTTACAAATGTCAGTGTTGCGTTCTGTCTCATGCCCGGTTCACAATATCATTGTTTTTATTCCTGATTTATGTTTTGTCATTAAAAAAGCCCTAATGTACTACTTTTTGCATCAAACCAATTTGTTCATAAAAACAGTAGAAGATTTTGGCAATTTCTCACAGAAGCTGACTAAAGTCTGTCCTTGAGTCTTCAAGGAAAAGTTTAAACAGAGCTTTAAATCTCGTTCTTGTCCTCAAGGATTACTGCAATGGTAATGAGGACACAACTCTAGTCAGCTGACGTGACAAATTGACAGACTTTATATGAATTTTTCGCATTTTGAACCTATTTGCATTCAATTTTAGTTAATTTACGACCATTAAGCCCGGTTAATACTCGTTCTTGTCCTTGTCCCTATTGTTTTATCGTTAACCAATTCCTAGAATACTAACAGGCTAAAGAACCCAATTTATATGGAAAGAGAGTATTGTTGAAGTATAACTTGTATGCAAAAAATTAGACAAAACGCTTCTGTCCATGCTCAGTAATAAATACCAAACTTTATCTTTGTCTTGGTCTCATGAGGACAAGTATGAACCGGGCTTTAGCCGAACAGCTTTGTGTATAGAAACTGATAGGGACAAAAAAATGAGGACGAGTACGCTCCAGACTTTATGGTTGATGATTTCTGGCGGACCCTAGCAAACCGATTTCTCTCAACCGCTCAGCCATTTAAGACTGCCTCTTTATTATTATGTCTCTACTTAGTCCCATATTTTTGTTTCAGACCAACGATGCTGCTTTTTGCGATTGTTAGTTTGACAATTGTGTCCGAGTTAGTGGTGGCCTCTACGGTTCCAATTCAGCTGGAATTGGACAAAGCCATCCAGCCGAGCCTGCAGGAGGCGGCTAATTTGGAGCAGCAATTATCGACCCTAGCACGAACTAAGCTTAACGATTTAAAAATAGCAAACCCACAACTACTACAGCTAGATGTGCCTCCAGCTATTAAACAACGGCTGGAAACGATGGTTCAAAGAGCAAAACTAATGCTGCGAGATTTACAGAATCAGGATATAACAATCACTGGAGTTGCTTCGGGCTCACTGTCCCAATCACCGACTGGGGGTAAACAATTTCAAGGAGAGCTACAACTCAGTATTGAACAATGCGAGCGCGTTGCGTCAGCTCCTGAACCCAATAAGTGTCCTGAAGGATGGGTCCACGTATCTCCATTTTGCTACAAAAATACAAAAGAATACAGTACTTACTCAAAGGCTCAAGAAATTTGCGTTAACTTGCCTGAAAAAGCACGCATTCCTATAATTAAAGACCCAGCTCATTTTGACGAACTTATGAACAGAAGAATCGAATTAGAAATGACATGGAGTTTCTGGATCGGTGCAAATGACATTGCCGTAGAGAATGAATTCCGCTGGGATGACGGGACACTGATGAACACATCCATACCATACTATACACATCCGCTATTTGTAACAGAACCGGATGATGCTTCAAGTACCGGATGCGTTGAATGTTCCGACTGCTTTCGCGCCGAAGCAGCTGCAGCATTTCAATGGCGAGACGACATCTGTGACCGCATAGATCCAGGCTGGCATGCAATGTGCCAAATTCCAGAACAAGGAGGGAACGAAGAAGAGCAAGACCCAGAAGCACCGACAGAAGAACTCAAAACTCAGTGCAAACAATTGCTTTTGTCAATCAGTATAACGGCGGATCTGGGACTTGGAACGAAAATCACTGTTGACGCATCGGGTCTGGACAGTATAGCCAAACAACTTGCACAACGCACTGGTGACCCGCGACTAGCGGCCCTAGCAGCAAAAGGAAGCACTTTGACTATTCAATGCTCTCTGTCAGCATTTAAAACGCTTCAAGAATTAGCCGAATCGGGAAAACTAACAATAAATGTTAATGGTAGAGAAATAACCATTGAATGGGCTGATAAGAGATCACCCTCAATGAACGGCAAGAAATCCTGCAAAACAAAAAAGCAAATAGAACTGGCCGCGGATCAATGCCGGGCATACTTGCAGACAACTAATGCACCCCCTACCACAACAACAACTCCGAGCCGATGTCCGGAAGGTTGGGTTCACGTATCACCATTCTGCTACAAAAATACAAAGGAGTACAGCACCTACTCTAAAGCCAGAGAAATCTGTGCTAATTTGCCGGAACAAGCAACCCTGCCCATCATCAAGGACCCAGCACATTTTGATGAGCTAATGAAAAAACAAATGGAGTTGGAGCTGACTTGGAGTTTTTGGATAGGAACCAATGACATCGAGGTCGAACACGAGTTCCGTTGGGAAGATGGGACTCTATTGAATGCTACTATACCGTACACAACCCACCCGCTGTTTGTAACAGAGCCAGATGATGCATCAAGTACCGGTTGCACTGAATGTTCTGACTGTTTCCGGGCTGAAATGGCTGCTGGATTTTTGTGGCGCGACGACATCTGCGACCGCGTTGACCCCGGATGGTATGCCGTATGTCAAATTCCAGAACAGGGAGAAGCCAGCGGTGTTGATCAACAGAAGCCCACGATAAGTTTTAAAATTACAGTAGAATGCGAACAGCTTCTGGCAAAACTAGGTAAACTGGTCATTGAACTAGATCAAGAACTTGTGGACACTTTGAAAACACGCATGGGCTTGAAACAGCAACTGATCAGAATGACCCAAGACAAGACTATTGATGTTGAGCAAATCCTTGGTAACAAGTTACAGTTGAGCGGAGTTTCACCGCAATCTATGGCTAAAATTAAAGCTCTCGCAGATCAGGGGGTGCCAATGTTAGTTGACAATAAAAAGATTCCAGTTAAATCAATTGTTGATGGTATACTTGGTGAAGAAGATGAAGATGAAGTGTGTGAAGAGGACTGTCCCAGCTCAAGTTCGGGCTCAAAAGAACTAACACGTAAAGACTGCGAAAAAATGCAAACTACTCAAGCTCCTCAAACAACAACAACTCCCTCACAGTGCCCTGATGGATGGGTACATGTAGCTCCCTACTGCTACAAAAATACAAAAGAATACAGTACATACTCAAGGGCAAAAGAAATATGTGCCAGTCTACCAGAACAAGCAACACTCCCTATTATTAAAGACCCAGCCCATTTTGATGAGCTAATGAAGAAGCAACTAGACTTGGAAATTACGTGGAGCTTTTGGATTGGTACTAACGATATAGCAGTTGAAGGTGACTTTGTTTGGGAAGATGGCACAAAGTTACAAGATTCAATACCTTACGGAACTCATCCTTTATTTGTTACGGAACCGGATGACTTGTCTAGCACGGGCTGTTCCGAGTGCGCAGATTGTTTCAGAGCTGAAATGGCGGCTGGCTTCTTATGGCGTGACGACATATGTGATCGAATTGATCCAGGTTGGCATGCAATGTGTCAAATTCCTGAGCAAAATGGTCAACAACCAAAACCAGAAAAGTCGTGCCCAATGGATGAAGATACAAGAAAACAATGCGAGCGTATAATGAACGACGAGTGTCCAACAGCGTCTGGGTCTGGGTCCAAAGAACTGACAGCTGAAGCCTGCGAAAATATCAGAACAACCCAGCCACCTTCAACCACTACACCTTCACGTTGTCCAGAAGGCTGGGTGCACGTGTCACCATACTGCTATAAAAACACAAAAGAATATAGTACGTACGACAAAGCCCGAGAAATTTGCGCAAACCTTCCAGAGCAAGCAACTTTGCCAATAATAAAAGATCCGGCTCATTTTGACGAGCTAATGAAAAAACAAATGGACTTGGAACTTACATGGAGCTTTTGGATAGGAACCAATGATGTTGCTGTCGAAAATGAATTTCGCTGGGAAGACGGAAGCTTGCTTAACGCCACCATACCATACTATACGCATCCGTTATTCGTAACAGAACCTGATGATGCGTCAAGTACTGGCTGCACTGAATGTTCCGACTGTTTTCGGGCTGAAATGGCCGCAGGCTTTTTGTGGCGTGACGATATTTGCGACCGTATAGACCCTGGTTGGTACGCTGTATGTCAAATTCCCGAACAAGAGCCGACGAAGCCAAAATCATGTCCCGTTGACAAGATACTCGAAGAGGAATGTGATCGCATTTTAGAAAAAAGCAGTGAGCAAAAATCGAAAGAAAAAAGTGAAAGTGGAGAGTCAAAAGAAAAAAGTAAAAGCAAGTCGAAAGAAAAAAGTAAAAACCTTAGAAAAGGTGAAGCAGTTGTTACCGTAACAACAACTACAAGCCTAGAAAAAATGACTGACCGCGAAATTGTAGTACTGAAACGAGAACTGATGAAAGAAACAAGAGAACGCCGTATACGAGTTGAAAGGACATCTGATAAAACAATAGAGATAACCACCACTGAGGAAGCAGCCGAAAAAATAAAAAAAGCAATTGAGGAAGAAAAGGTTGAAATAATCGCCGATGGGCAAAAGTGTCAAGTCCAAGACGTTAACAAGGAAACATCCGAGGACCAGAAAAGCGATCAAGAAACTGCAGAAGAAAAAAGCAGCGGAGACAAATCAAAGAAGTCAAAAGAAAAAAGCGATGAAAAGGATAAAAGCAAATCAAGCCATAAAAGTGACAAAACAAAGGACAAGAGCAAAAAGACGAAAAGTAAGGACAGCGAGAAAACGAAAAGTTCAGAGGACAAGACTGATGAGGACAATAATGACGATAATGAAAAAAGTAAAAAGAGTAACAAGTCTGATAAGTCAAAAGATAAGAGTGAGAAGAGTGAAAAATCAGAAGGCAAAAGTAAAAAAAGTAAAAATTCTAAAGACAGCAGCAAGAAAAGTGACAAGTCTGAAAACAAAAGCAAGGATAGCAAAGAGTCTGACGAGAAGAGTGAGAAGAGTGAGAAGTCAGAAAAGAGCAAGAAAAGCGAAAAATCTGAAGACAAAAGCAAGGATAGCGAAGAGTCTGACGAGAAAAGTGAGAAGAGTGCAAAGTCAGAAAAAAGCAAGAAAAGTGAGAAATCTGACGACAACAGTGAAAAAACTAAGGAGCAAAGTAATGACCAAGAAAACGAAGAAAAGGAAGAAAAAAACGAAAAAAAGCAAACCCAACGAACACAAACAAAGAAAAAAATGGATGCTCAGTCAAGAGTTTTCAATGCCGTTGGCGGCTGCATTAGTCTTGACGATGTGGTCACCACTCCTAACGGCAAAGTGAAACTGGAAAACATAAAAGTTGGCGACGAAGTAATGGTGACGGATGGTTTTGGAACCACAGCTTTCGAACCAATCACATGGCTTCTGCATTTCCACAAACAAGCCGACACGGAGTTTGTTCAAATCACTCTGCAGAATCGATCTATCCATCTGACGCCCTACCATCTGATTCCACTGATGAAATGCGACGACGACCTCGAGCAGATGACTTCAAATCTGTTCCACAGCCGAGCTCAGTTTGCCGGGCGCGTCCAGGTTGGCGACTGCTTGCTGTCCCTGGACTTCGGGACTGCTAGACTGGAAGAAATCACCCAAGTCAAACTGCTGAGCAAACCGGGCTACATCGCGCCGCTGACGAGGGCGGGGACCATCGTGGTCAACGACGTGGCCGTGTCCTGCTACACTGGCTTCGAAAACCATCGTCTGCAGCACAGCATTTTTCGAACTCTGGCTTACCTGAAGGGATTCCTTTATGACACTGACACCACGGCGTCAACCGACGCTACAATTGAGCTTACATGGCCGCTAAAATTTCTGGCCACCGCTAAAGACTTTTACAGCCACGTCGGAGAGCTATTGTCAGGATAACTTATTTCAATTTACGAAATTACTCGACTATTGCGATATTCACATTATCACTTCTATTTCCAATAATTAATCATATTTTGCTTCCATTTACGGGTTTCTGTGCCGCTTTTATTGCCATCAGGAATTACGACAACAATATTTTATCCCTATTAAATTGGAAAATCATAATGTCTGCAATTTGAAGAAATTTTAAAAGGAAAACAACAAAGTTTATACGTTTTTGAAGGAAGAGTTACAAAAATTGCCATCTTGTTCTATATTTTGTGAAACAAAACGTTGCACCCACATCGTTGCAAAATCATATACCTATAACTTATAAGTGTTAATCAAGCTTTAATTTAATTTAATTCAAGCATCTTGTTAGTTTTTACTTTCTAAGTTATAACCAAGTTTTAATCTAAAAAATAACATGGCCAGCGTTGTTTACTTTTTATCCTGAAAACGAACAAATAGTATTAATACCTACGTATGTATGAGCAACGACTGTTTCAATCATTTGTTATTTCACAATGTTTGTACGTAAAATCCGGTTCCCACTAGGCAAAAAACTGAAACAGTAAACCTGAAATGAGGTTTTTTTGGAACTGACAAATTTATACTACAAAAATAAGAAGAATCAATATGTGCTTATATTACCAATTACTGAGCGAGTGTTTTGTTTCGTATTTTCACGAATTTGCTGTTTCATATTCTTACCTCCATTTCATTAATTATTATTTCTGCCTAGTGGAACCGGGCCTTAATCATGTGTTTTTAACTGATATAACTTTAATATATGTTACATCTGACAAAAAAATTTGGCTTAAAAACTACACTTCCTAAATATTTATCAATTTCCAGGATACGTATACCGTATATAGTAAATTTTAGCATGTAATAATGATTTAAAAATTCTGTGTTTTTTGGAAACGAGAGTTAGCGTTTTAATCGTGAAGTGCTTTACTTAATAGTAATTACCTTTAATAACACCTATACATCAACCAGTTATACTTTTGGTATTTTATCAATCGAGGCTGCACGAAATTTCGCAATTCCTAAAATTAAATGGATTGAATTAAAATTTAGTCTGCTACTGATTCAAAGTTCAAGTTTACGCACTAAATTTTATCAATAAATATATGGAATGGTCATAAATACGTTTCACGGTAAATTCTATGCAGCTTCGCAAAGGTTGTAGCAAAACAACTTTTAATCAAACCCGTTTAATCCGTTTTGCACTTTATCTGTGAGTATCGTATTTTGATGCATCGAGAATCGATTGTATTAATTTTTGTTATTATGAACAGTGTTATTAGAAATCAGCGACTTAACCGTAGAAAATAGAAATAAATCGTGTTTTATTCAACCTTGTAAATAAAACTATGTACATACGAAAAATGTAAATTTTTAACTAAGTCTGACCACAAATGCTGCACTATGAGACAAAACAAGTGGCGTGATTTTTGTGACTAGCTGCTGTACTCGCGATACTAACACTGCGTTCGTTTTATAATGAAATCGCGTGTGTCTTTTTGTCTCAGGGTTCAGCATTTATGGTCAGGCTTTAAGATTGCACCGAGTGCTTGTCACCCCTAATTGGCAAAATTTTTGAAAAGTTAGCGACGCAAACCTCCTCCTTCATCAGTGAATGTCTTTAGCGCTATAATAGGTACATATATAGCCTATATGCTCTTATTATATATTAAGACCCTGAAAATTGTTTGCTAAATTTAAAGCTGGATTGCACTAATTTGGTTTAAACTTTAAACCATGGATTTTAAACTGTACATGGCATAGATCTAAAACTATTTCATTACTGTCATATTGCAATTTTTTCTGCAAAACCAACATGAACCGCGTTGGTGCAAATTTTAAAATCCGCTGGCTTTTTACGCAAAATTGTCTAGAAAAAATTCGGAAGTTTTGTCAACGTTATGAACAGTTGCACTAAATTATGCAATTCGACGTGCAAGCGTCAAAAAACGTCAGCAATAAATTCAAACCTGAAAGTTTAAAAAAAATTCATAAACTAACCAAAGAAAAAATTGCATACCTATTTAAAATTACAATTTAGGTAATCTGTCAAAAAGATTGATAGTACCACTGCGAAATTATTATTACCTACCTACGTGGTTTGTAAACTTTCCCGTTCAAACCGCTATTGTAAAAATGCTTGAAAAAAATTTACTAAAACAAGCAAAACAATAAAGTTGCAAACAACTTTTTAAAATGCATAACTTTCGTTTATTAGTAAACAACAGTACTACCAAACCGTGTCTGCAGTGCATTATGATAAAAAAATAGGTGCTATGTCATGAGGTAAATCCTCCTTTATCCGGTACGTGCTCTACTGATCCGGGATAAAACGTAAAAAAAGTGCTCTGTATTTTCATTCGGGCTTAATCCTGACTCCTTTTGACGAATGGTTTGATTTAACACTTTGACAGCGGCAGATTAAGAAGGGTTGATTCATGCTTACAGTCGTATATAGTCTATTCAGTAAAATTACGAAACAATCAATACAATAATAGCGGATAAGATCAGTATGTGTACTCTTGATGGAACTTTGACCGTTAAATCGAGTAAAATACTGGGGCCCATAATTACAATGACAGTTTGAAAAAAAATATAACTAAAATCTAACGTCGGCTTCTTTTTGTTTAACAATAAGGCTCTATGTAATTTTTTAATAAGGTTATGATAATTAAAAATAGCATAAACTTTGAAAAAACAAACTTAAATTTAACACCAACTTTAAATTTTTAAAACTTAAACATTTAAACTTTTCTTAAAATTAAATTTTAAATTTTGTGCTCAAACTATAGTTTTTTACAATCATCGCTTTCTGATGACGTCGATTTACAGTATGTGCAATTTGCGTGCAGCAAGTCAATGTTTATCTCAGTTCAGATACAAAAAACTGTCATTTTTGTAATTATTGCGATACATCACGTTTCTGAAAAAGTTCTCCACTGCCGGATGTGACTTTTTACATTAAACTGACAGGGCTACTGTAAATGTACGTATTAGGCATTGAAATATGTAAATAATAGAAGCAAGATATTTGCAATATTGAAGACAAACAAGCCCAATTTTCGGCAAAAACATTCAGTAAGCATTAAGTTGTAATTTTTAAGTATGTACATTGGCCAGAGGCCATCGTAAATCTGTTGGGCAACTCATGTCTAATTTTTAATGCATAAAACCAAAAACCAATATCAGCATATTAGACTGCAAAACCTTTTTCGTTTCACCGGCATTACGTCGTTAAGATTTTATCAGTAAATTGACCAAAACTATGCTGTAGATATGCACCTTATGGAATAACTTTTAGTACACTGTCCATGTATTGCACGTCTACCTAAGCGAACGGACCCAAAATGACGTTAATACATCCACGCGGTATAGAATTAGTGATTTTTCCGACAACAAACAATTGCAGTTTGCACCATGTAGTTCATGCATATCGTAATATGTATAAGCTTTGAAGAATGAGATCACTGCTTTGATTCCTAGTGCATCATTCTTTTTTTATTTATTTATGTATTTTCGCCTACCATGCTTGAACATTTAATGTAAGAAGACAAGTGAAAATACAAGGCATTTGGTAGTGACAGATGCAAATGTACGGTAGAAGACGTGTAAAACATACTCCGCACATGAGCACTTTAACGTTAGCAGCCCGCTACGATTTCAAAATCAAAATTAAAGACCTGTTGGGCTGTGGCCCAACAGGAAAAACGTAAAGAACGATAAAATTTGAGTTGCAAACTTTCGAAAATCAACATCAAAAAAACTTTTAAAAAAGCCAGATTAATTTATATAACGGATTAGCTTCAAACTTATTCGACTGATCAAATCAAAATCAAATCAAACTTGTAACACACCAAATAATTGAAAGCAGGCTGATTATTAAGGTTAAGTTGGGGCTTATTCCATTACCGGATTAAAGGGTTTAAACGGTACAAAAATAATGCTAAAAATGCCATTCCAAAACATTCGCATTAAACGGTTTTGAAATGTAGCGCGTAGCTGTTTAATCAGACTAGACAGACTTAACTACAGATGTTAAGCGCGCATTTTAAATCTGTTTAGTACAGTATAGAACGGGTTAAGACAAAAATTAGGTCGCTGATTTATTTAACTCGTTTAGTCCGACCTTTCTTTCTTAAACTCGGACTAAAATAAGTACTGTCCGTTTAAACTGGTAAAGCAATGGGCCCTTGGACTGTCTAAAAGCGCGCTAGGGGCCTTATCCAAAATTGGATTTAACGGATTATATTTAAATTAGTTTTGCTAACAGCGCAGCACAAAATGAAAATAGCCGGCTGAAATTTTGCTCCACATGGCTCACATACAGTACTTCGGTGAGTGCCAAGTTTCAATAAATTACGTTTAACTGATAGTGATGCTGCGTTATTAACGAAATAAAGTTAAATCTATTCCGATAAATCCAATTTTGGATAAGACCCTAAGACTAAAACATTATCACATGAGCCAATACGTTTTAATGAAAAGCTAAACGTTTAGAATAAATAAATTTCATCAGCTATTTCCAATCGGAAACGCAAAAATAATATCAGCTACGTGTAAACCTCCGTCGGGCCTCAGGGCCGGAAAACTCATCTCTACATCCGGGTTCTAGAGTCTGGACACGAGTAGTATATCAGGGACAGGATGTGCTCCTTTGGGAGTCAAAAAATGGGGAGCAACCCTCCCCCTCCTCCCCCCCCCCCACAAACCAGTTTAAACCGGTTTGTGGGTGGGGGGGGGGGAGTTGCTCCCGCTTTTTGGACGCTTTACGAAAACCGGTTTA
>JASANF010005795.1:0-13962 GCA_030248245.1 Trissonchulus sp. WLG1_4
TATATATATATATATATATCAGTGGCGGATCAAGGATGAAATTTCGGGGGGGGCGGCAAAATTTTTTCTTTTTTCGTTTTCTTCGTTTTACGTTTGTTCGCGAAGACATTTTGTTTGGTCGTATTGAAAAAACACCTCAGCAGCGCAGCCAGGAAATGGCTTTTCAATTTTTCTAGATGTCTAAAAATGCACAGATCTGCAATTTTTACTACGAAAAACGACACAGATTCGCATATTTCGTTCAAAAACAATGCTAACTTTTAACCAGGGAAGCATAGAAAGTGTAAGTGGTGCTTAAAACACAAGAATTACGCAACCGACAGGCCAGTGAGTTTCCAGAAGCTACCCTTGTGTACAATTTCACTTGGGGAAAATTTCGGGGGATATATATATATATATATATATATATATATATATATATATATATATATATATATGTATCATATATATAATGGGCTGAATGCAGTTGGGGGCGGTGGCGGTGAATACATGTAACGGGGTCAGAATTTTGGGGGGGCCTCTCCGGCCAAATTTTGGAGACACTCCCCCCGGCCCTTCGAGTTTGAGGGGGTTCCCCCATCCCCCCAGCGGTGTATGTGCAGCTATTTTTCCAGTAGAACACCTTGGTGAAGCAGTTTTGCTTCAAAAACCTTTATTTCAGTTCTTGGATTTTCTGCGATATGACCCCGCCGAGCCCCGAAACCTGAGCCCTCAGCACTCGTTTTTTGCACTGTTTTGGAAACCCGTGTTTTTTTCTGTTCTAAACTTGCTTGAATGGAGTCAGAATAATAACAATTTTTAGAATCAAAACAAAGGCACTTTGTTCCTTCCGAAAAAGAAGAAGAAAAATTCATCAGAATCGTCCAATTTTTGACCAATTCAAACGTGGCCAACTAAATTAAAATTGATTTAGGCGTGGGCTTAGGCTTAGTATGAGGCTTAGGCTTATATACGCTTAGTATCAAGCTTAGGCTTACGTTCAGGCTTAGCAAGGCAGTGGCGTAGCCAGGTGGCCTCTGGGCCCCCCTCAGCGATTTGGACCCCGGATAAAAAAATTGGGGAGGCGTAGCACTCCCCCACGTCCCCAAAAAAGGCACGCTGGCCCCTCCCTCAACTTGATCTTGGCTACACTACTGGATTTAGGTGCTAAAAAATCGAAATTTTCCAGCCAGCTTAGCCTAGAGAATCCTGCCAGCTAAGCCTAGACGATGCCTTAAAACACCATAAGGCACTCAAAACTATCCATAAACAAATATAATAGCCAATTTTGGCTTCAAACTTTGGCCTACGTTCACTTCCAAAAACACAGAAAATGCAATTTTCAAGGGATCATACCTCAGAAACTCCAAATTTGTGGATAGGTGTTCTACGACAAAAAATGCTTCCCTTAAAATGCTCTGCTCTAAAAAATAGGTCCATTATCCCGCGCAACTGCACTTGATCCCCCCATTTCAGATCGGGTGCCCCCCATAGCCCAAAATTTTTTCCGGAAGTTTTGGCGACATTTTGACCTTTGGGGTCCTTTTTTGCTAAATTTAGTATCAGTATCGCTATAATAACGTATGAAAACGTAAAATTCAACGTACAATAACCATTTTTTGCCTAAAAAGTATCTCATCGTAAATTTAGTGCGCCCCCCCCCATAAAATTTTGGAGTTAAATGCGGTTGGGGGGGGAATAGTGGACATATTTTTTGGAGCAGAGCACCTTGGGGGAAGCATTTTTGCTACAAGAACCCCTATTTCATTTTTTTGATTTTCTGACATATGACCCCCGAAATCTTAATCCTCAGGCAGGGACGTTTTCGCAATTTTTCTCAGAAATCCGCGTTTTTTCCGTTCTGAACGTGTTTAAATGGAGTCGAAATAATGTTTACAATTTTCTAGAATCAAAACAAAGGCACTTTGACCCCGTTCCTTCCTAAAAATTGGCCAAATTCACGAGAATCGTCCAATTTTTAACCAAATTCAAACTGGGCCTCAATTTCGGCTTGGGCTTAGGCCGTAGCCCGATCAGGATTAGCCTTAGGATTAGGTTCAGGCTTAGGCTCAGGAATTTTCAGGAGAAATCCTGCAAGCTTGACCTAGAGAATCCTGCCAGCTAAGCCTAGACGATGCCTCAAAACATCATACCGCACTCAAAACTAGCCAAAAACAACGATTATATCTGGCTTCAATTTTTTGGTTTTTCTTTTTTTTTCCATTTCAATTCAATTTTTCTTCAATCAAACGATCATTTTTGGCTTCAAACTGGAGCTTACGTTCACTTCCAAAAACACTGAAAATGCAATTTTCAAGGGGTCGCAGCTCAGAAAATCCAAATTTAGGGATAGGCGATCTATTACAAAAAATGCTTCCCTTGAGGTGCTCTACTCCAAAAAATAGGTTCACTATTCCCCCCCCCCCCAACTGCACTTGATCCAAATTTTGCCTAAAAATATGCCAACCCCGCCTTCTACTGCACTTGATCCGCAAATCCTGCCCGCTTCGCTAGAGAATCCGGCCGTAACAATGTCTTATAAAATGTCTTTTCTCCTGGTGCTCTATTCCCTGGTCCCCCGTCTCCAAAACATGCCTACAGCCGCAATCTTTTCGTTCCCACAATTCAGACATACGTATGTTATGTGGGTACCCAATCTATTTCATTTTCTATGAAGACATTGCAATTTGAAGACCTTATGAAGCAACAAACATGTAACATGAACCTTAAGCCAAATTACAATCACCGTGTTATCAAATTAAAAACATTAAAAATAACAAGTTTTTTTACAACTAAACAAGCACATCTGACTTGTAAAATACTGTGCTTTGTATACATTTACCTAATAACACTTATGACAACTTTAAAAAGAAGTTGGTCAACTTGACCATTTTCACGAAACGAGTTAAAACGGAGGTTTTTTAAAGATTTCTCGGCGAAACCTGCACCGATCAGCAAAAAAAGAGGAGGTGTCCGATGGCATGACAGGCCACGTCAATTGAGCCCTAGACCATTGAAAACGGTTCGGCAGAACCTGAGAAAAAGTTACTGAAAAAAAAAAAAAGAGACGCGAAGTTTTTTCGATTATTTTAAGTTTTATAACTTTCTTCAACCTTAATCACTAAACTTCATTTTTACACATCTCGTGTGTTTTGATGAGTACTATAAGCTCACGAAGTTTAGTGATCATGCATAAAGCATTACTTGAGTTATCTACCGATTTGTAGTGTAAAAAGTCGCATTCAGCTGATTTTTTCCTATTATAGGTTTGGCGCTATCGCGCCAAACCTGATTAAGATTCCGGTTTTTTTTGGTAAAATCTAGTAGGTTTCGGTTCCAAATCGGTTTCAGTTTCGCCGCTGATCGGTTTTAATATAGCTAATCGGAACACAAAGCTGCAGATAGCGTGGTGTGTGTGTGTGTACGTCTTAAACGTGCCATCAATAGTACAAAATAGTTTCACTCTATAAGCACATTTTTTCTAGAGTAAGACAGTGCTATTTATATAATATTTTTGTCATTGAATGAGCATTAAATTAGACATATTATGGCTGCCCACGTGTCACATAGAAGAGATTAGCCTTTAAATCTTTTCATGAATCATGTATGCAGTCTTTTCCTGTTAGCATTTCATTAGAAATTGACCAAGACCTTATTTTTACCGGATCATAGATTATAAGTACCTTACATACCTACTTGTTTTAGCTATAGAAATCTGACTAACGGTCCACTGCACAAAATAAGTTTAACTAAAGTCTGTGCTGTAGCTTAACTCTGCCTAAATCTATTTAGTTAAATCGTAATTCAACTTCATTTTTTAGTCTGGTTTGTAAACATTCATTACATAAGATATGTGTCTTAAAGTATGGTCAGCTTCAACCTGATGCCACAACTCATACATACTTGTTGAATAGTTTTTAAGTCTGTAACACATACGCAAATAACTATCAGGTAAAATGTTAACTAAAATAGGCCCCTTACACTTAGGGTACTTAAAACGATTTACGACAGCTAATCATCGCCCCGGTATCGCAGCGGTAGAGCGCTGGTCTGCAGATTCAAAGAATCCTTCCTTCTTGGGCCATTCTGATGATGATGCTGTCTTTCTTTCAGTAAGAATCCCACTTCCCTTTTTTGACAAAAATACATATATAAACAAGTGTATGTACATAAGCATGACTCCTACGGTGTTATTTTATTTTGCTCATCCAACCTCAGTAATTCAAATTGTTCAATACCCCGGGGACTCAATTAAGGTCTCTTGCTTTTTTTTAAAAAAACTTTCTCAATGACAAGCAAGTCTATATGGTAGCTTCAGACCAAACAACTCATTAAAATTTACAAAGGAGGGCATATTTCTGGTATTATTTGCTTTCAACGGGAAATAAAACTTGGGACTCCATTAAAATACATATTAATTTCAAAAAAACTGGACAGTATTGTATGACATTCTGTGGGTTATAAGTTAGCGGGTGGGTAATTCTCGAGTTTAATAAGCATTGCAAGCTCAGAAGGTTGCATTTCGAGCAAAACTGTGACTAAACTAAATACTATCTCCTAGTGTCTATTTATTAGAAATTTATAACGCAGGTGTAACGTACAAGACACATAGGCCACTTAGAGTACGTATTTAGAGGGATTAACGAGAGCTTAGCACTGGCCCAGTAGCTCAAATGGTAGAGCGCTAGTCCGCAAATCCAGAGATGCGTGGTTCGAATTCATTTTAGGTCATTTCGATGTTGAAGCTGTCTTTCTTTTAGTAAGAGTCCCTCCTCCTATTCTTGAGACAGGTACGGGACACAAGTAACTGTCTGTGTATGCAAGTGAAATTAACTAATTCTGGGATGAAAAAAGCTGGGTAAAAAAGTCTACTTTTCCTGTTGGGCCACAGCCCAACAGGTCTTTAATTTTGATTCTGGCTTCTTGGCGCAGTGTTACCGTTAAAGTGTCAATGTGCGGAGTGTGTTTTACATGTCTTTTACCGTAGCTATGCATCTGTCACCATTACAATGCCTTGTACAGTGTGTTGCTGCTTTGGTGGTTTCTGAGAATGTACTTTGAAAATGCAAAAGTCTAGCAAAAGGCGCTCGACTAGGAATCGACGACATCCTCTAGGTTGCGAACCTAACAGACTAACAACTCGGCCAGTCAGTTGGTTCATGTCATTTAGTAGGATGATATATTAGAAATCGACGATGGTGTTGCATTTTTTCAAATGGCATAACTTATGTATGTATTTGCAACTGAACTTGCAAACTAAATTCGCAATTATGCATAAGCAAACATGAGGTTCAGGAATTTATTTTTATTTAAGAATAACAATTAATTAATCTACCTTTCAAATTCCGACCACCGAAAGCTGAGTTTTTGCAGTTTCAATGGCTGTAAAAGGAGTGGCTTTTCATAGGAAATAAGCAAATTAAGTAATAAACCTTTTGCTGGCCCAACAGGTTTACAATGGCCTCTGGCCAATGTACTTAAGAATGTGTGCGTGATACTTACTGAATGCTTTTGCCGAAAGCTCAGCTTGTTAGAAGGCATTGTTAAACTTCAAATTTAAGATCATATACTCAAGATCCTGTGTAGTGTGTATTACATATTGAGTCAAGATTGATTTATCGGTTAATGCGACTCTTACCGTACATAACTTCTGTTTAATTATCTACTGCTGTGTTCTCTGTGAACGTAGAATTAAGTTTATTCTTATACACTAATGGTGGCGTGATTATTTCGTAATTTTGTCGACTAAACGGACATACGGCTGTAAGTATGAATCGAACCTATAAGGTTGTTCATGACAGCAAGCAATTGTGCGTAAGCCCAAACTGGCATTAGGACCTTTCGTTTCCAAACCAGGTTGACCTCTTTGCTTCTATCTTATTTTAGCACAATGTACATAAAATTTGACAACAATAAATCATCCGTAGTGAGATTGACAAATTGATAAGTCACTGATACCCTCCAATAATCAGCTTACGTAGGTGTTTTTTAGCCAAATATGTCATTGTTGACGGATAATAGATAACTCACGTATCCTACTTACGATACA
Source organism: Trissonchulus sp. WLG1_4 (assembly GCA_030248245.1). Lineage (NCBI taxonomy): Eukaryota > Metazoa > Nematoda > Enoplea > Enoplida > Ironidae > Trissonchulus > Trissonchulus sp. WLG1_4. The sequence goes on from JASANF010005795.1 coordinate 6,029, forward strand.
GGAAGAAACCATTACATTTGAACGGTTCAACGGTTTTAGCTGTTTGGCAAAGGCAGGTTAACTTGACATGGAAGCCGCAACGCTTGCCTAAACGCAGTGTTCAAGTGTGACCTACGCTTGCCAAACCTAACTAGTAGGGGATGGAACTGTGCTACAAGCTTTACAAGCCACTAGCCTAGATTTTACAGTAATTATGTTGTTAAGCTAATAACAGTTAAGAATAAGCTAAGTGCCCAGAATTATGCCTACCGGCAAAACACATCAAAGGATGGTTTTATAAAAAAATATTATCAAAATGTTACGTCTATTCAAGCCTACTTACATTATATTGTGTTTTTGTGTTATTTTTGTGCTATCTCAAACTTTCGAATAAAATTTGCCTTCTTTCTATGGCACCGTGTTTTGTGTTATATTTTAAGAGAGGCTCAACAACTGTATTAAATGTGGGTAAAATTTTTTAGTATTTTGGATAAATTGAAATTTTTAATAGACAAAAAAGTATATATTTTTATAGTGCTCCACACTCATAAATCGGAGTATTTACCGTAAATATCTTGAAAATATAACTAAAAATTATACCTTTTTTAACACTCGTGATTTAACTTGCCTGTATTAACAAGAAGGGATATTAACCTTGTGATGCAAATATATGTCATTACGTTCATTGTTTGGTTCAAAAACAGAAATTCTTGACTGATTTTTCTGTCTCCAACATTGAACGTGCAATTATTTTTAATGTCGTTAGCCATAATTGATATTGTCATTCAAATACTGAACAGAACTAATTATTCGAATATTTTGCGAATACGATATAAAAACCCAATTGTCTGTTATTTCCGTAATATTGTGTAAGCTTCGGCAATTTTGTTATTCACGTCCGAGTTATTACCAACCGCCCAGGGTTCGTCACTATTCGCGAAGGATGAAGCTCGTCGTACGCCGACAAAGAGGGAACTTTTTTGCACAGTACAGTTTATGGTAGTCAGCGGTTTATGGTAGTCAGTTTATTTACACAGTAGTCAGCGGCACTGACGAACATTTCCTTAAAATCATCAGCACACTTATATAGTATCACTATTAAAGTGACTTTAACACTGGATCGCAAATGGTTCTTGGAATAAATTATTTGCTGTCTCTTTCAGCTGTGTCTGAAAACTGTCTAACTCACAGTATAGTGTATTTTTTTGACAACCTGTTCTATTTTTGAGTGCGAGACTTGTTTCCTTTCCCCTTAAATTAGATAATGTAATTGGAAGGACTTAAAAATTGTAATACGTTTGAATTATACTTGTAAGTACGTGTTAATTCAGCAATTTCAAATTTGCTCTACATTTAGACCATATCTGAACACAAATATATCTTGAAAATTCAGTACAAAGTTAAAATAAACAAGCTAAGTTTTCGGCAAAAGTATTCATTAAGTATCGGGCATACACTTTTAAGTACATTGGCCAAAGGCCATCGTAAGCATGTTGGGCCAGCGAAAGTGTCTTTCTTAATTTACATATTTGCCATAAATACATAACCTCTTTTTGCAGACAGTTAAACTGTAAAATTGGAGTCAAAATCGTTCGGCAACTGGAACTTGAAAGCTGCAGATTAAATGCAGATTGATCACCGAACTATTCTTGCGCTGTTCTTATTTCTGTTTACTAAAATGATATCGAGCAAATTATCGTTTTGCTGCTGTTCAGTTTGGAAGCAGGCAGTAAATTGCTCTAATACAATTATGTTTCAAATAGAATTATGATTATTACTTCGTGAAGCGTCGGATCTGTATGGAACCGTGTGGTCGAGTGGTCAAGTCTTTAGCTTTGTAAACCTGAGGTGACATCGTCGATCCCTACTGGATACCTTTTCGTCGAACTTTTACATTTTCAAATTACTTTCTCAACAACCGCAAAAACACCAACTAACTGAATATTAACAGGCATTTTCTTGTGACAGATGCAAAGCAACGGTAGAAGACGTGTAAAATACACTCCGCAGTTTAACGTTTTAACGCTAGAACTGTGTTAAGATGTTGTGAATGAGAATTAGGGCCTATGAGACTCGGGGGCTGCGGTGTAGTGGTTAGCATGCTTGCCTTCGAAGCAGGCGGCCCCGGTTCGATTCCCGGCGCCCCCATTTCTTTCATTCTTTCTAAATTGGGGCCTCCTCTATCTTTCAACAAAGATACCAGAATCAAAATTAAGGACCTGCTGGGCTGTGGGCCAACTGGAAAAAGTAGTAGTTTCAAATTCTAGATGATCTGAAAAAGCCGGTACATACGTCCTATTGCAGACACAAAAGTAATAAAAATAATAAACACAATTCAAACATGGATAAATCCACACATTGAGCAGATAACTAACTATAGTTTTCCTGTTTGTTATTTCTGTAGTAATGTGCTTTTTAGTCTGAAGATGTATTTGCTAGATATTTCTTTTTTCCTTCATGGCAACCTTAACTCAAAACGTTTGAAATAAACAAAATATTGAAACAAACATAACTGAATTTTCGAAACTGCTAGTAATTCTTTTCATTCAAAGGCACAAACTTTGTTGTATGTCTGTCAAAAACACAAAGCACACAGAAGCAACAACACCCATTTGAACGATGATCACGTGATCCTTCACTTACATGGCACACATTTTTACTCCCTACTTATTCTACTCTAGAGCTAGACCAAAATTGTCCGACCAAAATTGCTTGCTACAGACTACGGAGTCAAAGCGGAGATGTAGTCACTCGATTCCAGAGACAATGTACTATAACAAGTAGGTCCCAAAAGGGTGTCCTTCCCCGGTGTCTACCTTTCAGGTTTAAATGAATTGGTTCTCTATTCCATACCTACCGTAAACTATACTTCGTATATATCTTACTCTACTTTATAACAACTAACTAGCTCCTATTCTTACTTAATCTAAATACGTAGTACCAAAAGACATAATAGGGAAGAGTATGACACTCTTCCCTATCCTAGCTAATCGGCCCGGACGATGCTCCGGCCGAAATAGCGCTTTTACGCCTTGATTTCAGGGGGGGGGTACCCCCCCCTCGAATCATGACATGTCTTGATTTCAGGGGGGGGGTACCCCCCCCTCGTTTCAGCACACTGCCAGCGCAAATTCGGTGGTGTCTTGATTTCAGGGGGGGGTACCCCCCCCTCGTTTCAGCACACTGCCAGCATGAAATCTATGGTGAGCTGGTAACGTGCTGAAACGGGGTTGGGGGTACCCCCCCCCCCAGAAATCAACACCACCGTGGAAATGTGCTGAAACGAGTCGGGGTACCCCCACCCCTGAAATCAAGACACTTCCCGGATTTGAGGGGGGGGTCTCCCCCCCCCCCTGAAATCAAGACATGTCTTGATTCGAGAGGGGGTACCCCCCCTGAAATCAAGGCGTAAAAGGGCTATTTCGACCGGAGCATCGTCCGGGCCGATTAGCTAGGATAGGGAAGAGTGTCATACTCTTCCCTATTATGTACTCTTGGTAGTACGTACAAAAAAGTGCTGCAGGATGTTAAGCATCCCGCTGCACGAGCCATTTGGCTCAAAAGTGACACTTTAATCTGAGCTAAGCAAATCAGCTCTAAGAACAAGAAGCGATAAGCAGTGTTTTCTAATGGCTCTTATATACTGCTGGTGAAACATCCCGGTGCCGAGTTTGAAAAAGTACATTGTTACAGCAGTGTACATCGATTATTGATTTTGCTGCATATACGCAGACAAAAATCAGCAGCCAGCTCCCAAGCTGAAAATACACGTAAAACATACTGGCTATGCAGCCTGCTCAGTAGCGTTAAACGCTATGTGCAGTTAGTTTCAAAACAATAGTTCCTTCTCTAGAAGGAACAAAAATATACATTAAATCCGGAATCAAGTCACTCCGACTAAGCTTTGACTGCTGAGTCTATTAATAGCAAGTAGTTCTGGTCTGTACTGTAACTGTTTTATAACACCTTGACCTAGCTAGTCCGCTCTAAAAAGGTGCTCTACAAGAAAATCCTCCCAACAGCTCTTTCTAAAGCTAAAATGTGTGTTTTGGACAAGTTCTAAATTGTCTTCAGCAGAGCAAATCTGTTACAACTGTTTTGTTTAAAGTTGTTACTACTGTCAATTGCAGTTTCGTATGTCAAATTCAGATAGGAATAATTTTAGCCTCGAGTTTTTGTTTTGACTGAGATTTTAGAGTTTCTACATATTATTTTCGCACTTTATCGAATAACTAAAAGCTGAGCTTAAGGCTATTTTCTCGTATATATATATATAATATCTATTCTACTATTATACCATGATTCTTGTTATTCTTTTAAAGAGCTAAAGAATTTATGTTTCTAGTCGCATAACCCTTAGCTGGTAAAATTACTATCATGCTATCAATAACAATATCAATAACAAAAGATATTTAGGTTTTCCCACTCCAAGTACATTTTCCTTACAACGTTCCATTTAATTCGGAATAAATTTAAACGCGATTTTTGCCGGTAGAGCGAACACACGACTGTAAATTTGAATCGACTCTATCTTCTGAAAAAATACAGGCACAGCTTGTTTTCAAATCAGGTCCAGATGATAATAAGCTTAATTTTCTATCCAATATCGAGTACTAGACACGCGGTAGCAGACGCAATTATGTGCAGGCTATCAATGAGCCTATAATTTATTATGATTATTTGTAACTTGTTAGCTTGCTGCCTAATTGAGTTTATAAATGGAGTCACAAACGTTAGAAAACATTTTTCAAATTTTCTAAAACCATGATTTTGCATGTGATTTCGCGCTAGTCTCAACCAGAAACCAGTGCAAAAATAAAGTTAGTACCTGGCTTTAGTTTATGTAGGTATTTAAGAAATGCTGCTTATATATACTGTTTGTCATAATTCTGCCTGGTTCAAGTTGATTCGTAATTGCAGTGATAATTACGCCTTTAGCTACACTTCCTATAGCTTCAACAAGGTTGAAAATGCCTTGGTTATGTTCTGAATCTAAAAATTGGCTTTTGCAACAATTAAAGTAGCTTTAGAGCTTCAATATAGTACCATTCTTTTGCAAACACTAAGTAAAGTACTTTTTGTTGCTACATACAAGTAAACTTCACAAGTAAGTATTACTTACAAGTATAATTCTGTTGCTCAAATTGCCTATAGCGGAGATGAGCATCTGATGCTAGAGTTTACCATAACCGAATTTTATGTCTTACATTTACCTTTTTATCTGCAATATCACAATTTCTACTGCAATATTTGTTATTTTCAGAATTTATTGTGATTATTTGAAGCCTATAATCTGTATCAGATCTTGATTGATTTGCCAAATAATCGATCATTAACCATGATTCGACAAAATACAACATTTGGTTCGATTTTGTTTATGAAATATAGTACTATTATAGTTGGGATTTACTCAATAGAAGGCGCCATTCAAGTAGTTGGAAATTCATTGATTCTACTCGTGATTTGGAAATCCATAAATTTACACAAAAAGGAATATTGCCTTTTGGTAGCTTTGGCGATTTCCGATTTAATCTGGGGAATCGGTCAAATTATGGCAGCCATGCGTAGACTTTCTCTCATGATTACAAACCAAGACCAAGTTTTGACCTCAAAATGGGATTGCCTTATGGAACCGCATTCTGTGTTTGTTCTGGTCAGCGGTTTTATGGCGCCGCTAGTCGTTGTATTGATCTCTGTCGAACGATTGATTGCCTGTACCAGTGTGAAGCTATTTTGGGCAATGTCGAGTCGAAGAATTCTAGCTGCTGTGGCTTGCATTTACGTTCTAAGTATGGGATTTTATGCGCTGGCCTTTGTAACAACGCTACAAGCGCCGGTGATTGCACTGCACCCAAAAATATGCCTTATCGGTTGGAGTATGGTAAATTGGGTATATAAATGTTGGATCTGGCATCAATTTACTGGCGGCTTACTTAGTGTTCTGATATATCTTGCGGCCATGTTAAATCTCAAACTGCGCCAAATGCGCAACCTCCGCGGTCGTACGCAACCAAATCACGGACACGAACGGCAGCGCAAATTCACCAACGCTATTTATTACGTAATTGCTTCAACGTTTTTCCTGCAAACGTTACCGATTCTAGCCTTAGCCGCTGGTTCAACGCAGACTATGAACGATTATATCGATGGGATTTTAGTTCCCCTGTGTTTTGCCTTAATCAACGCCAATTCGGCCAATAATGTTTTCATTTATTTCGCCAAACATACGGAAATTCGCAAGGCAATGTTGAAATTTTGGCGCTGCAAGCAGGAGCGTTTTTTGAAGCGCGCTGCCACTTTTCACGCACTCAGTAAATCTAAGAAACAGCCCACTACCAGACTTTGCCGCAGTGCCACTTTTGCGGGCACCTTACCCAGCAAACAACCAATCATCGGGGGACCAGAAGAATATGCCTCGGAACATACCATCGATGCTTGGACTATTTTGACGGCAAAAGTTTAAAATAAATGTGTAACTTTAAAGCAGCCCTGAAACTTGAGCATAATACTTGTTTGAGCAGCTATATACTTTACGAGGCGTTTATTTAGTTATACAAGCGGTAAATTCTCTCAGCTATAAAAAAGAATTTTTTATTAATCTTTATTTAGTTTTCTGAGACCCCTACTTTGCGCTTCATTTGCGCTGACAGGTGATAGCTGTAAGTAATGCTTCAAAGCGCTTGTATTATACATACAGGAAATGTCGGGACTTTTTCTTAATCTTCCCAGCCGTAGTTTGTAATTTACAAATGAACCAAATCTTATGTCTACACATTATTTACAAATTTACATAAAAAGTTCAAAAGTAGATTAAAGATTGACATTATGTTTTGATTGAAGATTAACACGTTAATTACTGAGTCTTGTATTCCGACCAGTAAAACACGACAATCTCACAAAAAGTTTCATTCAAAAGTGAAAGCTTTACAAATATGTATTTTCGAAGTCTGAGATCAAGAGAGGACCAAAAGAGGTACAAAAATCATAACATTTGGTTCAGTAAATACAAATTCTCGCCGGGGAGGTACTAAAAATACCAGAAATGTCCTATAAACGAATCAATTTATTGGTATGTAATGTACATAGTTTGAAAATTTTTCGCAGTATATAGCTAGCTAGTAGTAGCTAACTGATAATTTTTATTTAATTAATAATAATTACTGGCGCATGGGCTAATTCCTAAACTGGACTAACCGGATTAGATAAAACTTTGTTCTAGGTATTTTGATTTTTTAAAAATCTTTCCATATATGAAACCACATGTTATCATTACAGCTTATTTACTAAATAGAATAATATCTTCCGCTAGTTAACGAACTTTAACCGATTTATAAATCTAATCTACCTAAGCAAACTAAGTATTGGCGAGCAAAGTTAAATCTAATCCGTTAGATGCACTTGGCCTGAATTACTCTATGATGTGGTCCGCTCAGTATATACCCATATATGTATGTATATATATATATATATATATATATATATATATATATATATATATATATATATATATATATATATATATATAATTAATAAAATAAACCACTAAAGTATAACGATAAAATGTTAAACAATGAATGTTAACATAGGGAAACATTAATTTTTAACATTAAGATTTCTATTCTTCCCACCGTCATGACTTTGTTCAGTAACTAGACAAGGCGCAGTCAAATAGATTTTAAATGCCCAATGCTAAACTACTACGTGGCGAAATAGCAGGTTTTAGCTTTAATAATCAAATTAAGCGTATACCTATGAGATCTTGTGTTTGGCTATGAAGTCAGGAGTAGGGCTGGGCACGGTTACAAACACAGATGTACATGGGGGGGGTCTGGGGGGGGAGGAAGCCCCCCCCCAGATTTGAAATTCCGGGACAAGCCCCCCTCAGATTTGACCCGTCGGGACAAGCCCCCTCTCCACAAGCCCCCCCCCCAGACCGAGACCCCGTGTACATGTAT